>JAYJLV010097418.1:0-12402 GCA_036873485.1 Torymus texanus | reverse complement strand
TCCACATGAAGTTTGAAAATGCTAGTTTTCGTAACCAAAAAATTTGAATGCTAGTTTTCGTATGGTACGTCGATATATGACTTCCCGGAATAACCGAATAAGTCCACTTCTCGTGTTTTCGAGAAAAACGGGTTTTATTGTTCAAACTTATATGTAAGATTGGGAGAAACAAGATGCGTCGCGATACATGACTAGTCAATTGAAACGTTCAAAACACATATTTACACATAAATATATATTAGCCATCATATTCATGTTCAATTTGAATAGATTAAATAAATTATAATTACGATAAACGAAAAAAATGATGGATTTATCCGGTTATTCCGGGAAGCCATATATATATATTCAAAACAACTGTTGAAAAAAAGGTGAGTACGTATAACAACATCCTCTTCATCTGTTACAATTATTCACCTATATACACGTGTATATACCTCGCAACCAATTTCAACCGTTCATCTTTCAATCTTCGAGAAACTCTTCAAATACTTAATATTCTTCTTCCCATTATAAAATTAAATCCCTCAGCAACACTGTATGTACAACCTCATCGTTCGAATTGCACGCGCACGCTCGCGCATTCGCTTTTCCTCGTAAGCAATTTAATGAGCATACGTGTATACATATACACAGAGAAAGCGCTTCGCTCGTTGCATCCGCAAGTTGAGCCGCCGAGGTTATCATTGTGATTATGTAAATGACGCCGCCTGAGCTTCAAAGATGCATGCGCGTTGTGAGCGAGTCTGTGTGTAGGGACATTTCGAATGCGGAGAAAAACGGCGAAAAACAGCCGCGAGGGGCGAGAGCATTTTAGTGAATTTGCAATTAAATTTTCTCTCGGGATAATTTGCGGTCTCGAATTAAAGTTTTTTGCGTGTAATGCATGGAAAGAGGAGTAAGTAGATTTTTTTTTTCGTGAGTTTTAATGCACGAGTGTTTCTTTTTTTAAGTGAATTCATTTCAGTTGAGTTTAGAAAACCAATGGAACTCATGGTACAGTGTCATAAGTGATACAATTTCAGGAATATCAAGATACAATTTAGGTAACATTCTGGCTTCACAGTTTCATAAACAAACAAATACAACAATTAAACTACAAAACTCCCTATCAGTAACAAACTTCAACCTCACACTTCACCTTCCCATCCATATCTTAAGCTTCGGCAACCTCTCGAACCCCACAATGATATCGCGGCTGTGAAATCCTCTATTCCTCACTCCCAGCGTCGTTTGTGTCCAGCACCAACAACAACAGCTGTACAACCGGCGCAATTTTGCGGATTCCGCGATCGCGTCGTAAAGATCAGCCGGCAGTGATAAGCCAACTCCCATTGTTTACCGCCTGTGCTCGAAACTCGAATAGAAAAAAAAAAGATGAAGATCCGCGCGATGAAAGCGCGCTGATAAGCCACGGCGAGCGACTGCGCACTCTCTATGGGAAATCGCGAAAAGCGCGCGCAGGTGTCGAAAGTTGCGGCGCTAAACGCCGGGATAATGGGAGCGCGATGGTTTACCGGAAGATTCCGCTGAGGTGGTTTTTTTTCTCTTTGGCGCAAGCAATTATATAAGGTGCGTATTGTGAGACGCGCGCGGTATGAGGGTTAGTTTGAATTTGAGCGAGCGGTTTGTTGTTGGTTAACGGCGGAAGTATAGTGGGACGTTACTATTTTTAGGTAAAATATACAGTGGGTTAGAAGTAGACTCACGTAATTTTTATTCTATAGAATATAATTATTTTTTGCGAGCATTTGACAAGTCACTGATAATGATTCAAAAACTTTCTACTGTTTATCTACCTGTACTTTGTTTTCATTTGTAATTTTTGTATTGCAAACAGCAGCAGAAGCCTTTGAACGCTGAACGAGCCTTTCAAAAGAAATCCGCCACGTATCAGCGATAACATACATAGAAGGACACTTCCACCTTACGCGTACCACCGCGGTTCCATTTATTACCAATTTCTCCGCTTATTTCTACAAATTGACTTTCTAACCTGACACACAAATTACTTTAGTAAAAAAGGGCAAACACATATAGATACATTTTCTCACTTTATCATTAAAAATAAAAATAAAACAATGCCCCGCGCTCTTTTGCAATATCAAGCGACCACTCCTATGAACCGTATAGCCACGAACACGCATAAAGAAACCATGCGAGTACTACACTGATGCATGTAAAAAGCACATTTTCACGCGCTCGTCGCGTAGTTATGAAAAAAATAAATGAATACTTGCAAAGCAGGCGGTTTTTCATTTATCGCTCGCACGCGGCAAATTGATTTTCATTTCATTATGGGGAGATGATAGCGGTATATTCATATGCTGTGTCGCGTGTGCTGCGGTGCTAATATTGCGCTTTAATGTCTCTCCACGACAATTTTTTTTTCGTGCGCGTTTCCTCTTGAAATATAAAGATGCTTATTGTTGACTATTAAAGTTTATTGATTTTCGTGGTGATTTCGCGTGTACGCGCGGTTTATCGTAATGAACAATGTATTTTTAATTAAAAAGTTATTGTTTTGAGTTAGAAAATAACATTATATCTTACTCATCTATACATGACGGCAACACTAAAAACTACAATCTTTAAATAAAATATTTTTTTTTTTCAACTGAATGCTCAATGCTCAACAACCTTTAAATCGCAAACTTTTTCACACTCCACAAAATATCATCAACCCCGAGCTCTCAAAATCGATCGTCTCTTTTAGAACAATTCCCAGACATATATATACCCGTACGTATATCCTCCGAAAAGCCCTACTACTGCCAAGGTCTCGCACCCTACACCAAACTGCCCTGGTAATAGCGTTATTAAAAAAGGATAAATATTTGCTCGGGCACCTTTACGCTTGTACACCTCACTCTCTCTCTCGCTCTCTCTCGGTCTCTCTCTCGCTCTCTCTCGGTCTCTCTCTCTCTCTCTCTCTCTCTCTCTCTGTGCTTGTCCTTGGCAGCTCGTTCGTTCGTTCACGCGGGCGCGTAACGAGGCCTCCGGCCGTTCTCCTCTCGATCACCCGTAAAAGCCGCGCGATGGCGCGTTTTATATCGGCCGAGAGCTGTTACCGCGGATGTGCAAGCTGCTGGTGGTACGAAGGAGCAAGTGAGAAGGAAAGAGAGAAACAAAGGGGAGAAGACGGGAGAGCGCGCGTGATGAGATGCGAGAGAGGTGTTAAAGATGGCGAGAGAGAGAGAGAGAGAGAGAGAAGAATGCCGGAGTATATACCTTATACCTACGTGCGTATATAAAGCTGCGGTTTATGAAGTGCGCGAGGATGGTGGATAGTGAGAGCGAGAGCGAGGTGATGAGGGTTTTCATATTTTTGCGAATTATAGAGTCCGTGCTGCTGCTGTTGAATGGATTTTTTTTTGTTCCAGAGTGGTGCGAGGTATAGCGTGAACATTTAGTTTTTTTATTGAAATAAAAAGGAAATTCCTTTTGGACGTTTTTAAAACTTAGATTATATTTACATATTCTTTTTTAATTTTTAAACTTAAATTTTGATTTTTAGAAGTACTTCTATAAGACATATTGTATTATACCACTCTGGAAAATCCAAAAAAGAACAGCTACATCTCGCAACATGGTAACAAAAAATGCCTCCATTTCTACGTATATACACCTGTTGCCATCCGGCAGCAAACCACGATGGCATTCATCTCCAGGTACAACGCATCCGCGTTATCTCGGTATCTTCGCCATCTCTTTCTCACTCTTGCGCGCTCGCTAAGTGGCCGCACTGCGGCCCATCGTCAGGGCAGCCAACGAGCCAGCGCGCGGTCGCACTTTGCGCGGGAGACGACGCGCGTCAAATTAACGGTCATTATATATACGCCGCTACGTGGTGACGATCGCAGCATGCGCTGTTGTCCTCCGACGCGTGGACTCGACAAAATGGCGAGTGCGAAATTGCGAGGGAATTGTGCGACGCTGAAGCTGTGGATAAGAAGGTAGAAGAAGTTGTGAGAATATCTTTAGATGTAGGTTTTAGAAGAGTTGGTTTTTGTTGCAAAGGATGGCAATAATTATAGAAAAAGCTTTTTATGGATTTAAGGCTCGTTGTTTAATTCATATATAAATTTAATGCTTGATTAATGCTTTGCATTTAATTGTATGAAGGAAATAATTTAATTTAAGTTCTTTTTAATGAATGATTTGTACTTGTAAACGTTCTGTAAACATATAAATTAACCGTATAAATAGCAAATTGCATTATTCAAAATTATTTAAATTTCTGCCAATTGTTTTATTAATTATATGAATTCAATTATGATAATGGTAAAAACAAAGTACAATCCATATACATTCCTACATTAATCAATAATAAAAAGAAAATCGGAATTTTAAAAACGAACGAACTCAACTGAGCCCAAACAGCTGGAACCGGGGAAAGATATAAAAGTAGCAGCCCATTCTCCACTCACTACGCGCGCGTTCGCCTCTCGAGCGAGACAGAGCGAAAGTACTTATATACGCACGCACTGGGTAATAAAACTTTGCTGCGCGAATTTTTCGCGCGTAGAGAACCGCGTTGCTGTTGCTGCTGCTTCTGCTGCCTGCTCGCGCACCGGCGCTTCCATCACCTTGTTCTAGATGGATTTACGCGGGCAAGCGCTCGAGAGAGAAAGAGTGAGAGCTACTACTACTACCACGACCACTAGTCTTTATTGTGTTAGGCCGATCGTTAGCCGGGTGCTTGAGGATAAAGAGACCCCGCGAGCTGATGATTTTATATATACGAGAGCGAAAGGGGGAGGGAGAAGGAGAGTTTTTGCTTTATGGTGGGAGTTTATAGCTCCGCGAGAGAGATGCGTATTTCGAGAGCAGATGAGAGAGCGTTCTTATCGAGGTTGTTATCTTGTTATTGGGCTACCGATGTGGTTGTGTAATTCTTCTCTTGTGCGTGGAGCGGTGGTGGTGGTGTTATGCCGTTGATGTTTTTATGCGGCTATTTTGTATTTAAGAGGTGATATAAAACGTCCGAGCATTTCATGGAGTAGCTGCGATCGTGTTGTATATTTTACAATAATTCGTATAGGTATAAGAATTCATTCTTTATAATGACGGAATAATTAGAAATGAAGTGGTTCTGTCCGAATAGCATAAAAAGCATTTTTCTGAATTGGTATAAAAACTTTTCAAATATAATTATATAACTATAATTATATAACTATATGGTATAACCTTATATGTATTCTCATAATGGTACGGCTAGACTGTTAATATTTTGTCACTAAGAAAATCTTACTTCTATACAATGCATCTTTGAAACCTAAACCCGCACCATATCACAAAGAGAAGAGATTATTATTTCAAAGCAAGACATTCCATCTGGAATCGCAACAACACCGACCTTCCTTCTCGTACCTCTTCTATACATCCTCTCGCACTCATCCACTTCCCGGTGAACGACTCTCGCTCACCTCTTGTTCTCTCTCTCTCTCTCTCTCTCTCTCTCTCTCTCTCTTTCGCATACGCAATAATCGCCGCTCTCCCATACGGCGCCTTATCGCGCGAATGCATCGCGAGCGCGGTCAATTTCCGCGTATGCACGCCATCGCTCGCCCTCTCTCTCTCTCTCTCTCTCTCTACTATGCGAGTGCGGCGCTTCTTCCCCGCGGCGCGCGAGTCGGCGCCGCGAGGAATATCGCTCCGCCTTTCTCGCGGGGCTCCCTACCATCACAAGTATGTGTAATATACGTGTATGTGTATGTTTGGATACATGCGAGGTGAGAGTATGCAGATATGCGCTCGGTGAAGGGAGTTGTTGTATATATATATATACGTATCATGTGTTGCTTGGATTGTTGGGATATATTTAGAGATTTTTGATTATTAAACTGTAGCGTTAGGATGTTATAGATGGTAAGAAATCCGATTTGTAAAAATTATTTTATGGTGCATTGCAAAGAGTGTTCAGTTACATATTTTTTGTAATACCCTTTGTTGAATTCAAGTAATTTAAGACTTTTTTATTATTAGGTTGATATAATTGGCCTATGATTATGAATCTTTAATATCTATAAGTTGTCGTAGAATTTTGGAGATGTTATTAAATTTAATTTAAAACAAATTTTTAATAAAAATTTTCGAGAAAACGATCAACCATCGTTTTTGTTTAAATTACAAAGATCTACATTAAATCAAAATCCTTATTACCCTAACCAGACACGTCGAATTGAAAAAAATTACCACTTGGCGCCCGTTCTTCCGGCCACTGCACCTATAAACCATGGGTGCAGCCGTGAAAATTAGGACTGCCGGCGCATATAATGACTGCATCTGCCAAAATAGGATCATGCATCAGCACCTCCCTAACTTGAGTATAAATTACCACAACCTGACATCAAAATCCACCCACACATCGTATCCTCTCCCAAAAACAAAAGCTTTTTCTCTCACCCTTTTTCGTATACATCATTACCAGTACTTACTCATGCAATATGCAAAAAAAATCTCTTCAACACCCCCGCGCCACGTCTCAATCCCTCGCCAAATGCATCTCCATTGTCGCTCACTCGCATATATATACACGCGGAGGTGAGTTATATTTTGACCCCGGTTAGCATACCAAAAGATACGCGTCGTCGCATTATGCGAGTATGAGTGAGAGAAAGAGGAAGATGAGGAGGGCGACTTATGCCGAGTCGCAATTATAATGAACGTGCGCGTTCTGCGGTGTGTGTGTGTGGACGAGACGAGCGCAACGAGCGTCACGAGCTACGCTCGTAATGAACGGGGTGTAGTATGTGTCCGTGATGTGTGTCTGCGTACGTCTCTGGATGTGGTTTAGATGTAATGGATAGTTGGCGGCCGAGAGGCGAGGTAAACGCGAGCGAGAGGAGAGCTGTTTAATTGATTGTCGCTGCGGTGAGTGCGAGCTGTGTTCTATTGCTCGCGTCTGTAATTATTGTCATTATTGTCCTTATTAACGTGATTATTGTCTTTATCGGGCGTGTCAGGATTAGGTAAGAGTAGGGAAAAGTGTGCGTGGCTTTGACATTCGCACCAGTGCATTTGTCTGTATATATACTTATAAGAAGTGTATTTACCTCTTTTAGTTTATAGTTATTAGTGTTTGCATATAATTTTTAATTACAAACATCATTGTATACAATAATTTACAGATTCTTGTTTTATTCAAATAAAAAAAGTAAAAATAAATTATACTATATTTTCATTATAAAACGACAATTACACGTAAAAACCAGCATCATCGACAAAAAGAAACCATACAGACCGACGAGATAACCGCTCATATCCTTCTTCTCCTTTGCGGCCCGTGCGCATCTCTGCGCCAGAAATCGCATTTGAATTTCAATGAATGACGCCTCGTGTGGGTGCAAGTGTCTTCCTCCCCCCTCTCTCTCTCTCTCTCTCCCTCTCTTATACCATTCACCTCGACGTCTTCTCTCATCCACAAAACACGCGCCGTCGCTCTCGTTTCACCATCACAATGAGCTCGGGCGCGTTAATCACACTCGCGGCGACTTTTCACCGCATCACCGAGTGTGCATGTATCCTCTTTTGTACACGGGCGCATGGAGAAAAACGACGGCGACGATCAATCTGATATCTTTGTTTGCTCTTGCTGCCCCCACCCTTCATTATAAATACGAGTAATGAGAGTGGACGAGATTTTCGTCACTGTCGCGCTGCGAGAGATGCGACAATTCGTGAGGGAATTTGGTGCGTGGGTGCACGACAAATACTCGGCGGCGTCGTCTTTGAGGGCCCGGATTAAATGGAGACCTTTTGTAGGTTTTGGACAGTCGAGTTTGATTGTGATATTTTTTTTATTTGCTTTTACATTGATTTGAAAGAGGCGGTGTCCTTTTTCGGCTTTGATACGACTGTGAGATGCGTTAGTGTGGGACGTGTGGTGTAGTGAAAAGGGTGCGATAAAAGGTGTAGTTTTGTATTCAGAAGGCACGTGTACGACACTTAATCAAATAATATTTCACATTCTGAAGAATTGAATTTATTAACGATGTATGTGGTAGAAAATTACTGTACTTTGAATAAAGAGGTCGTTGCACCGCGTGAATCTTCGAAATTCCCCATGTTCTTTTGTTATTGAAATAAATATGTTCTTTCCGGTCACATATTCCCCCTTTTTTAGTAAATTGATTGTGTCGCACCAACTATTGAATGAAAAGTAAATACCACAAAGTTCCAGAATAGTATATAAATATATATTGAATGCGTAAATCACATTCACATAACCGTCATCCCAAATACCGACATATACAAGGTATTTCGTCTCGCTTCCATTGACACACAGATTTCTCCAAAAACCAGAGCCCACAACCGGAACACACGTACATACATACACACACTTGTCTTCAACGAGTCATGATAGATTTGAGAACCCTCTACGTGACATCCCAGAGTCATGTACCTCCCAACGAAGAAAAAAAAAATATCCGACAATATTTTTCAAGAAAGGCGGAAAGTACGCGTTCTTATTATGTACATAACCGGCCGCTGACAAAAAACTAGCCTACAATACCAAGAGCTCACAATTATCTCCAATCGCTTCGCATTGTTGCCTTCGAAATTTTCCGTGTGACGCGCGCAGCTTCTCCATTGACATTTCCTTCGATATATCACGTATGCAGTCTCTTATACATTCCCTACCGCGTCAAAGAGATGAAAAGGTCAAATCCCTTCTTCTCCCCATATCGTATACTCATACCTTCTTGCTTCTCGGCTGGAATTTTAAAGAGTTCGCGTCTCTCTCGAAAGCGTAGCGCGCACGCGGAGGATCGTGTAAGTAATGGCGATATGTACGCGCACGGCTACTAAACATACGAATGTCAAAGAGAGATTCTCTGTCTTGTATACACGTGTATGTGTATATGAATGAAATGTATTTCACGCTCTGATGAGGTGACACTCGACAAGGATCGACGCGTCTGTATATATAGCTTTGTTCGTGCGCTTTTGCCTCTTGATATTTTAATATGAAAGGAACACGGAATCCGTCGTAGTTGAAGCCGTTTCATTTTTTTTTATAATAATAATAATAAATATTGCGCTTATCTGGTGTTGGGGTACATAGTCATTCTAAAACTTATATATACGGGATGTGAATGTAATTACGATGTTATATGCATGTATGTGGCACGAAATTTAAATATATATTTAAAATCTTCGACGCGTTTAAAAATCAGTCAAGAACACACACGTATTTTTTTACCTCTACCTCGGAAAAATATTCTTTTGTAGACGCGAAAATGAATTTTCAATTTTTTCTAATGTACACCAAGGTACATTTAAAAGAAGTACATAAATAGTCGGATATATTAAATCGTACCATCATGGGTTTACTATGCAACAGCACAGCAACTCTAAACTCGTCGCACAGCTCAAACGTAAATGAATAAGCTATAGCACAAGTTTTTAGTCCAAGTTCAAGTTCTACACCGACTCCCATCATCACCGGCCAACCTCCACTTCGTAAACTTCCACAACCTACAACCACCACCATCATCATCATCATTGTCTGCCGAAACTAGACGCGCAGCGTCACTGTAACCCAATTGCAACGGCAGACGCATAAAACCTCGCCAGTAAACACACACGCGGATAGGCGAGGTACATAATGCCAGCCGCGAGGACCGGCGCGTAATAAGGATAATTGACGGGTGTCCTGCGAAATCTCTACTTGCGTTGCTCTCGTTATTGTGTCTCTCTCTCTCTCTCTCGCGCGTGCAAGAGAGCGAACACGTTGCATATAAATACAAGAGAAAGAGAGACAGAGCGCGCGTGACGGGCGAATTACTTTAATGGCGTCCTTAAACATCTAAAATATATGATAAACCTTCGGGCTTGGTCGAGCAGACGCAGACGCCGCCGCATCCGCCTTTACGATCGCGCGCATATACATTTTGAATGACAAACGAGGGCTTCGCGCGGATGCGTCTTTTCTTGGGTATATGCATATATGTATGTATGTATAGAGCTTGCCGGGGTTGCGCTTTTTGTCTGTAGGCTCTGTGCTGCATATATGAAATTATGCGTGGAGATGAAAATGTGAGTGCGGCTGTGTGTTTTCCGATACTATATGAGGCTGTCTTTTTTTGTATAAAATTATCATAAAATCGCAATTTCTTTATGGGTATACTGTAAATAACTTATCATGGAAAAATGATGAGAAAATCTCAATTATTTTTTTTTCAGATACAAAAATATAATATATAGAATAAAAATTTACGTTTGTTAACGAACTTTCATCAAAAAGTACGCGAAAAATCTTTTCAATTTTGGAAAAATTAAAATTTATTTTATCTATATATATATATATATATATATATATATATATAAAAGTTAATTGAAACGTAACCAAATAATAATAACGTTTTCCAACTCGTACCACGACAAGTATATAATTCCAATCTCACTACACATCAACCGCGACGACAAACCCAATTTTCATCTCACAAGAAGACGTTAGCTCTTCCTCTCTCTTACCCTCGCTCTTTCTTCGCTCGCTCAAGAAACGAAAGCGAAACAAGCTCTTTCTCTCGTCTCTCCCCACCGAGATAAATAGACTTGCGCGCGAGCGAGGGGCAGCCTCATTTCGGAAATCAATTATGCACGCGAGAGAGAGAGAGAGAGAGAGAGAGAGAGAGAGGCGAAAATTGGATTTTTGTTTTCTTCTCGTTTGCGGTTCCTTCTCGTCGTGCGGTTTTCAATGCTGCTTATATAATAGCAGAAGGAGAAGAGGCTATTTCGTCTCGGCTGCTGATGAGTCGCGAGCGCGTGGGCATATACGCGTGTAATCAGTTATTCGAGAGAGAGAGAGAGAGAGAGAGAGAGAGAGAGAGAGAGAGAGAAAGAGAGATGATAAATAAACTGCCAGCGATTAGTATACGCGGCGACGTAGGCGACGGCATGAGCATAGTTTTTTATCACACGGGCATTAGCAAAAATTGGAGCACGCGCCTAGAGAGCATGGAGGATGAATTCATGTAGTTTGTCGAACGAGCGAGTGAGTCGTTCTAGGGTGGGCGGAGCGCACGTGCATACACACACACACATATATATATATATATATATATATAAAAAAGCGATGATCGTTGTTGGGATTGAGGGGGTGCGATTTGTTATGCACTGCCACTCGATATCGCGATGACATTGTTATGGAAATATTTAGCAAAACGTTTATCTTTGTATACATATAGTTGTTGTACTTACTAATTGTTGTACTATTAATATTAAACGAGTATCGTAGAAGGTAATAAAAAATAAAAAAAATATACGCAGAGGGGCTTTAACGCCTACAAATCATTAAGGAAATCTGAACTAAAAAATCTGAAAAAAAAGAACTTTTAATTTATCTTTATTCCGAGAACGCACTTATATAAACCCGAGTTTGAGCGAGATTACAAGAAAAAAAGATATCGCACGATTTACAGTTGGTTATACCGAGAAAAAGTATGTCGTGCCGCACGCTGCTTGTCTTAGTTTCATCGGGACATACGAAAACGAAAAGTGACGTAAAATAAAGCGCCGCGCTTACACACACACACACACACAGCTTCTGTAGAATCGTCGCGCTCGGTTCATTCGTCAAGCGTCACACGCTTCAGAGACGTATGCACTACTCGGAGAAAGCCAGCGTTGTTCTCTCCCGTGTGCAGTATTTTTTCATCTCGGGCGAATCCTGCTTTCTTTATTTTTTAAGAAGAAATGTACCGCATTATTCTTAGTCTGCGAGTCTGCAGTATTTTTAAATATAACTCGATATAATCGTAAATCTCTTTATCAATACATTTACTATTCCTAATGAGTATAATAATTCAACCATGTTTCACAGCTAAATGTTTTCGTTATAAACGTTTTATCGATTCTACACTTGCAAAAATTTCTGTCATTCAATGCAAATCAAGCTGCAGCTATACCAGCGCGCTACACACACACACTTCTAACCACCGCAGCGTATCATTTCGAAAGCATTCCGAATGAGAGTGGAAAAGAGCGCGAGAGACGCAAAGACGAAGAAGAAGGAAAAAAGAGAGACAACTCCCCTTTTGCCAGAGACTTTTAAAATAATTCATTTCGCAGTCTCTCTCTCACGATCGCGTACCGGATTACACGCGAAATTGACGGCTATAAAAGTCGAACGCTTGACAGGATTACGCCGCGGCGCATTCACACGCGCACAGTTACATCTAATTGTACGTTGGCGCTCGCGCTCGCAGCAAACACACGGGGCGAGCGAAGCTTTATTAAGGCGTGTATAATATATACATACATATATGTACACGCTCTTTTCCTGCATTATACGGCGTGCCCCTCTCGATATACGCACATATATATATATATATATATATATATATATATATGTGTGTGTGTGTGTGTGTGTGTGTGTGTGTGTGTGTGTGTGTG
>JAYJLV010097407.1:0-12402 GCA_036873485.1 Torymus texanus | reverse complement strand
ATGAACACCCGATAGAGATTTTAAATATCTACATAAATGGTAAATAATTTTTATTCTAGAGATAGAAACTAATGTCAGTGTTCATTTAGATTCAGATTAAAAAAAAATTGAGACGCTGGGAAAGTTCTAAAATCTTAAAATATAAGTTTTGAGTAAAACACATTTAAAGATAAAACATAGTTAATTCTTTATTATTGTTCACTCAATCAATCAATTAAGTGGTTTCACTTTTTTGGGGGGGGGACATGTGAAATATAAAATAATACAATAGCCAAATAATGTATTTACATGCATCCAACTCAATAGAAAATTTTTAAATTAAACAAAAATCCATTATTAAATTTCTCAAAAATTTGTTTTTTAACCATAAAATTATTTTCAAAATATGATCTTTCACATTAAAATAATTTGAAGACCAATCATATATGAATGTTTTTTGACTTGTAAGTACTTGAAAAATGAATTTCCGCAATAAAAAAAAAAATTCATTTTTGATCCAAAATGAGGTAGAATTCCACCTTAAGCACGTATAAGTAAATGATATTTTGTAAATGGCATTTGTATAGAAAATATTTATTGTATTGTTAAATTTTATATAATATAACGTTACGCACAATAGGGATGAGAATTACTTTGCATGGTATTCATAAATCATACACAGGAATCATTTTTCATATTAAAAACAAATATGTATACAAAACTTTATTGGCATAAATAATAACATGTAACGTATATCCATTATGAAAAAGATATAATATTCACATACGCATTCGCGCCCACATACACGCAGACATACATATAAGTATAATACAGTACAATATACATATATTTATCATTCTGATTAATTAATATTTTTCTCTTAACAACTAAACATTGTTCGTACATCTAATTTTTCGAACTAAAAATGATAATAACAGTAAAATTCGTACATTCGCATATATATATATATATATATATATATATATATATATTATACACTCTACATAAAGCTTCTTACGAAGAATAAATGCAGCAGCAGCGGTAGTAATTAAGATCGCGCTCGCACACCTCATTTATCGCCTTCCTCTAAAAAAAGCACTCTCTCGAAAATCACCAATTTACTTTTCAACCGCACCAGCAGCGTCGGATGGCCGGCGAAGCACTCACACGGGCGCCAAATGGAATCTCTGGAATAGGAAAGGCCCCTGCTGAATGCGGCACACACACAAAAGCGGCCGTTGCTCGCGGAGCCGCCGACTAAATAGATAAACTCCCAAAGTGCAGGCGCAGCAGCGTGTAAATACCTATATATATATATATATATATATAAAAGAGGGGGTAGGTGTATATAGACGAGTTGGCAGCGCGTGCGAAGACGAAAAGCGGTGGGGGAGGGGTGGCGTGAGTCTCGCGCGCGCACGCGCACTGACCGGACAGTCAACTCACATTAGGACGGCCGGTAGGATTAAAGTGGACTTTATAGGTCTTCCGCTCGAAATGACTCCTGATAACGATATTAGCGGACGCGCGCGCGCACCGCTGGCATCATGTATGAGTCGTATACGGACCGTATACGCGCGCGCGTGTGTGTTATATATAGGGGATGACTGCTATATACCGCACGACGTCGCGCGTCTCGATGCTGACGAGCAATTGTCAGGTTGTATACAACGTTAAAACCTAGTAGTAGTATATACTCCGATCATTATTTCCGCGCGGATCGCATCGCGAGTGCGTTTCGACGATGACGGCGTATAGTCCCGAAGGCACACGGCTATATATATACATCACTACGATGCCCGGTACATTTACATAAATATTTATAAATAATCGAGTCATTATATTTAGCTGGTACATGAATAATAAGCGTCGTCGCGACGCCGATGAATATTTATCGCAGCTTCTCTCTCTCTCTCTCTCTCTGCCACCGCGGATTCATGATATGCACTATTAAAATGCATTATAACGCGCGAAACAATTGTATAATTCATGGTGCATTTCGTTGTATATTTTCAATTACGATTGCAGTTCTCGCAAGATTTATTAATTGCAAAGCTGTGAATTATGGAGGCGCACGTGAGCTCGCGCGAGATATTGACGGGAGTCGCGCGTATAGTACTTGTACGCTTACCGAGTATAAACGCCGAAATGAAATATGGAAGATTAAGTGTGGGTTATATATGATTGAGAACGATGCTCTATACATATCTCATCTCATTCACATAATGAGATAATCGATGAGGCGAACTGGGAGAATTATTTTACACGATCGCTTTCAAAGATTTTTAATGAGTGTGTATAAATTTGAATGGCATTATACGAGCCCTAATCTTCCGGAGTTGTCGGAATTAGCGCACCCGAGTACGTTTATGTAGTGGTGAACCTGAGCCAGTGAGAGCAATATCAGCCCCACACTCGCTCTCTATTTAAAGAGTATAAAGAGAGAAAAATAAGAGAACCGAGAGGAGACGGAAGAAGGGCTGCGCGTTACTACGGTTCTCTCTCTCTCTCTCTCTCTCTCTCTCTCGCTCTCACTTGCGCGCACTGCGGGAATATCGACTTGTCGAAATCGATTGCGCGCTCTCGGCGGGACGCGGTTCAACGAACCCCTTTTCTTACTCCCGCTTTATTTAATTCAAGAGAAGAAGCTATAACCCGTGCATGTGCAGCGCTCGCCTCGCTGTAGCCCATTAAGAGCTTCTCCTCAGCCCTTGGCCTGCCCCCGCTCACCGCTCACGTCCCGCACTATTCCTCCTCTACTTCTTCTTCTTCTTCTTCTCGTTTTCTGCCCCTCTGCGGATGCGGAGTAGCTAGCTATACTAAACTATAAGGACATTTAACATTTACGGCTTGTTATATAGGTTCGCCGTGGTGTGGGATATTTGTCCGTAGTAGTTTCTGCACGAGGGAGGGAGAAAGAGAGAGAGAGAGAGAGAGAGAGAGAGAGAGAGAGAGAGAGAGAGAGAGAGAGAGAGAGAGAGAGAGAGAGAGGAAGTTGTAGCGATGTTGCGCACAGCGGGAAAATAATTTCCCCGACGTGTATATCGATGACGATGTTATTTTTATATTGCTCACTCCCTCCCCCGTGCCCCGCTGAATTATCGACAGGAGAATGTCGCAGATGATGAGGATTACACGTGGGTTGCCGCAGTAGGTGTATGTCTATATATAATAAGGGACGGCGAATATGTGCAGCTGCATGAGTTCGCGTGCGCGCGTCGCTGTCACTGGTAATTGAGATTGTGACGAGAAAAGAGTTTATTTTGTATCTGGGCTTTCTTAACTATTAGAGTCACGAGGAGAGTATATATATATAGTGCGCGTGTACAGTGATATGGCGAAACGAATGTTACAAGCTGGACTTGGTGATTCATTGACTTTGACTGCCTGCCAGGCTTCATTCTGTTGCTCGAGTAATGTCGTATATTTCACGGTAGTTAAGCAATCCGAATTAAGTCAAATGTAAATGTTACTAGTCAGTATATACCTATATATATATATATATACACACACGCGTACTGCAAGTGTGTTTTGCTTCATTCAATAATTAATTCGTACTCTTTGCTCGTAGCACATATATAATAGCGTATAAAACAAAGCACTAGACTTAGAAACGGAATACGTAAGATTACGTTGATTATTATTCGAGTGAAAATGTTCATTTAAATTTTATTGCACTCGGTATATATACATACATACACGCACACATACACACAACAAGAATCAGGATGAAATTCAATTAATTGTTATCGGTATAATTCCATGTAAATAATTCTCTACTCCCTTCCCCCCTTCAAGTGAACAAATACAAAGATGAAAATTAATCGCTGCGATAAAAAAGAGTTATTTGGCAATCCGTAACGTCCAAAAGCGACAAATAGCGGTGAACCTGCAACGATGTCCCATTTAGCATCTGTCAACGGTTACTTGCCGAACATGGTGTTCTAAATAAACATGGCCCTCCACATAATTAAAAACAAGCAGAAAAAAGGCGGCTGCAGTAGCGTCTTATCTTGAGCGGCCCCAAAACTTCTCCGCACCAAACTTCCTTATCAGTTCCCCGTTGCGAGAGAACGAGAGAAAGCATAGCACCCGTGCCCTCCACACGTCTTATCGGTCGCTCTCTTCTCTCCGAGTTTCGAAAGAACTTGGCGTACAAAGCCGACCGTTGCGTGCGCATATTGAATACTTATCGGCCCGGCTTGCCACGCGCGATTGTGGCTTCAACGCTCGTACACGCGCGTAAGTATAGTATATATAAGGGCGACTCTGCATGCGCTTTCCTCTATATATAATATCGACATTCTTTTTTGCAGGCGCGCGTGCGCATATGTATAGTAAGTGAGTACGCGAGTATTAGCGGATGGCCGCGTAGCCGATTATTATAATACTTATATGCTCGCTCGGCATGAGCTATATAGCGCATGCGCGCGCGAGCGGTGCATAAATAAGCGCGCGCCGCAGCTCAAAGCCCGACTTTGCGTTTCATTATCGCCGCAGTCGCGGTTCATTAGCCGGCACCCGCGTTCTCGCCCCTTTCGTCGGCTTTTCGTTTCTATTTTCGTCATTCCTCGCGCGCTTTCTCATTCTCATGCTGTTGCTCTGTCTCGCTTTCTTCCGGTCTCTCTCACTGGCGCGCGCAGCTTATGCACAGACGTTGAGAGAAATCCAGTGATATTTTCAATCAGACTTTCATAATTTATGTGCAGCTTTTGGACCTCTTGGTAGAAGTTTAAAAATGCGTCCGGGTTGTTTTAGAATTTTAGATTAGTATTCTTACGTATGCGTTTATATAGTTTTATTTCAATATCTAGATGGGGCGACAAACGATTATAAAAATGAATATTCTACGTACGACGTGTGTGTGTGCGTGCGTGTATATATGCAAAGGTTGGAATATTTTTAAAAGCAAAGTTCTTTCAGGGCTTAAAGGGCGCAAATTTTTCTATACATACATTTATTCATTTAAATAGAATATTCAGGGGTTGGGATAGAAAGGAAGAAACAAGTTTCTTTTTTTTATATTATACGTAAAAGAGAGAAGAATGATGACAAGCTAAAGTAAATTTAGCTCGTAATTATCCATTGTAGTATTAGAGTTGAAAAACGAAAATTATTGAAACAATGAAAATAACTCGCGTGCAACAGTTTTTTCTGACAGAGGGGAATTTTAGAAGAATTTCCTTGCAACTAAAATTGCATTTACAAAGCAGCGTCAGCGTTATTTTCTGAATAAAGTCAACATGCATTCGAGTCATGCGTTTTATTTACTACACGGCGAGTGCCGTTCGCTCTCATAAAAAATAATGTAACGAAAATAAAGCTCCAACAACATGGAAAATTCAAATGAAAGAAATATCATAGCGATAAATATGAATAATTATCACGATAAAAAGCCATGGGGCGCGCAGCTGCCGTCACCTCGTCGCTATGCCCAGTACAGGGACGGACATTTGCAAACAACGTGTATGTGTGTGTGTGTGTGTGTGTGTGTGTGTGTGTTGTCCCCCGCTCAAATTCATATTTTACCCAAACAATGCGCGCGACTGTGTCGTTCGACCATCCGAGACAGAAGTAAAAATTTCGCCCGTAAAAATCGCTTTTCCATTCAATCTTCTCCCCTCTCTCATCCCATTTTTCACGATTTCTTTCTCTTCTCTACGCGCATCCCCCCTCTCTTTCTCTCTCTCACTCTTTCGCCCCTCACCTCAGCTCTCTCGCGTGTTTACCGTTGCGTCTTTATCTCCTTCCGCGACTTCTTCTCCTTTCATTGGCCATACTTTTCCTATCTGTCTTTTTTTTCTACTCCATTCCCTCGTACTCGAGCGCGCGCGCGCGCAACAATGTTTTCCATCGACTGAACTCACTCGACCCCTCACGAGAAAGAGAGAGAGAGAGAGAGAGAGAGAGAGAGAGAGACGACATCGCATTCGTCGCGCTTGCTTTCCGCAGCTAGCCGTCGCCTCTGTGTGTGCACGTCTGCGACGCACAATTGCGTAAACTGAGACGATATTACAGCCGGATGTCGTCCACAGCAGTCGAGAGAGCGAGAGAGACAGAGAGAGAGAGAGAGAATGGAAAAGGGGAAAAAGGAATAAGAGCGGGGAAAGGGAGAAAGAACGTTTGCCCCGCGAGTTACACCCGTGAAATTTCGAAATTTATCTACTGTTTGTTTCTTTTGTAGACGCATATGTCACGAGCCCTGCAATTTCGCTTCCTTGGATGTACGTGCTTACGTACAGCGAGAAGCGCCTTTTCCCGATGGGAAATTGAGATACTGCCGTCGATTACATCACCGTGATCTAACGCAACGATAGATGTCGCGCGAAATAAATCATTATGCTTTATAGGACACGATAATACGATGATATTTTTGTTCGCTTTATACGCTCGATGAGCATCAGAATTTTCGAGTGTTCATGTACATTTCTTTTGTGTTGTTCGCTAAATTGTCAATCGAGGCAATATTTTTTCAAATCCAATCAGGACACACTTTAACATTAATTACCACCGATAGCATAGCAGCGCGGCTTAATTAATTTAACATCGTTATGGAGTTTCATTGAATCTGATGCGCTGGTATACGTGCGTACGTGGCCGCCGCGTGCCCGCGCACGATGGGAGGGAGGGTGGCAGCACTGCGATACTTCATCATGAAATATCAATCTGCAGGCGCGCGCGTACAGTGTATCAAATCAAAGACTAATTACAATGTGGACCGGAGGTCTGGGCGCGAGCTATAACAATAATTGAATATTCTCCGTAGGGGTTGCGCAATAATCGACCGCAGCGGTCGCGTGTGCGATAATTTTTTACCGAACGAGAGTGCGTGGCAAGAGTCATAAATTTTCCGCGGCTCGATCGGATGCGCGGTTTCAATAATGCGCGCTTTCAATAAGCGCCGAGCTGTTGAACGCGAACGGAAGATTATTTAAAAGTGTCGGTCGATCTGAAATTCACGCGATGATTGTGCATAACTCACGCGACGATCGTATATAATTCACGCATCGCGAAAAGTAATCTGATTAAATGCGGTTCTTCTTATAAATTGGCACAGGATGCTGACGTCCGGTTGTATACCGGTGTACATTAACTGAGCCGACAATTTTTAAGGAAATTTCATTTGTGATTTTGTCACCTCGTCTCAAATTAGAATTGATTTTCCCCGGGTTCGACTTAATCGTTTTAATTTCATTGCTTGATTATGAATTGTTTAGGATAGATAATAATTAAGAATGCAACAACTTATTTAGCAGAATGTCATTTTACTGGCGTCAAATAGCGCGTGTTGAAGGATTTCTACTTTGCTGTAGAAGAAAACAGTTGATATTTAGAATAAAAATTTTATTTAAATAATCGCCTATTCTTCTGAAAAGAATACATTTTGCTAATCTCAAGAGGAATAATTATTCATTCAAGAAAACATGTTTCTTAATAAAAATCAGCTATACTATAAATAAAAGAAGTCATCTGAAACTCATATGAATTCAGCTATCCTGTTGAAATTTTTATTTTTCTTAGAAAATTATTAATATTTTGCAGGAAATGTTATTTTCCTCTTAAAGATAGAGGAAAAATACTTTCACTAAAATGAATATATTTAGATTATTTTCTGCTTAACTCTAAACCATTTCTTTTTGTCGTTATAATAAGAAGAAATTCTTCTACGACCAAGCAGATTCCTTTTAAACGTAGATCCCGTTTTTGTGTGAGTGCGACCTCTATAGGTGCTCGGGGTAACAGATCATGGGGTCAACTCTGTGTATGCCGTAGTTTTTTGTCTGTAGGTATGAAAATGCATGCAGTACGTTAAATTAAAAAGAAGGAAGCAATCATCATAATTATTAATATTTTCTTATGGATAAAAGACATTGTCGTGAATAAAATTGAAGACTGTGTGAAGAAGTTTAACCAGAAATGTAAAGTAAGAAATACGACAATTGTACATATAGAACAGCGGAACTATTAGTTTATTTAAAATGACACTTTGCGCCCGAGGTACGGAAAGTATTACTATAATACCCCTTAATTTAACTCACTTGCCTATCTATTATCGATTTCACTCCTTTCTTCTGTTTAATTTATAATATATTATAACTGTAGTATTATGCCAATCATTTAATTACTTGCCTATCAATTATTGATTTCATTGCTTTTTTGTGTTTAATTTGTAATGAACAATGTTTATTATAGCACCTAGACTTGGTACAGGATGCATTTCAATTATACTATTATTAATGTTAAGGAAATCGGTAACGTGCATTGATTTTGTTATAACTTATTCATCGAGCTAAATTCATTAATCGTGTTCAAGAGATATAACATTTATTATAGGCATGTACAAGCATTTATTTCACAATAATCGAGATTATTGCCAATATTATAAATATTGTATAGGATGAGCTTCAATTTGTATAATACTAATAGCTATAATTGCTTCTATGATGTTTACAGTAGTGAATTATTTATTATTATCTACTCTGTTAGAAAACTTCCATGTATATAGATATACATTGTGTATATTTTGAAACGTAAAATGTAAACATAGTATATCTATATATATAGATGTTTTCTTACAGTGTAGAGGTATTTTCAAAAGGTCTAATATCATTAATATTAGGCTTAAATCGTTTAATTTTAATGTGATATTGAGTTAGAAAAAACAAAATCTCATTTGCTTTGTTCGGAGTTGAAAAATATTGGTTAATTTCAAAATAACGCTAATTAAATGTTGGACGTGAAAATACACGAAGCAGATTAAAAATAGAAAAAAATGAATTGGTTTGAATATTCAATTTGGTTTTTAATACTGCATATACTACATATTGAATTTTGCATATATTTGTTCTATAGAAATCACAGAAAAACAGAATAATACTAGACGGAAACTGCTTTACTTTAAGCTGTTGCGAGTTTAGCAATCAAAGATAACGTAAAAAAGTTTATTATAATTATTTATAATATTTCCAAAAAAAAGACGGTTCATAATTTTCCAAAGTATTAATAATATTCAACTCGAAAAAACTAAAAGTACATCTACTTTTGTCTAGCTTTGTTCTGTTTTTTTGAGATTTCTGTAATAAAAATATTTGCAAAGTTATGACAAATGAAAGAAATATCAATTTCCAACGTAATAAAATAGATTTGAGATTTGACAGCTTATATATCTAGGAAGGAAAGGCTCATTGGTCGAAATTATGGTTACTGGGCTTCATCTTTAAAGTTTCGTTGGAAGCCGTTTCCCAAAGTTCGTAACCTGTCTTTGTAAGCTTTGAACTACTTTGAAAAAATCAAAATTTTTTAATACCACAAAAACATATAGTTGTCTAGGCTTCCTTAGTAAAATAGCATTGAAATTTGGCGATTAGCCTGTAGCGATAAATATAGTTTTAACAAATGTCTAATCGAAGTCAAATAGACGTCAACGTCACTTAATATGCACGACCCAAAGCTTTTAATTATTTTAGCCATCGCAAACGATCTCGTCTCGCTCACCGAACGCTCCCAACATCATCATCCCCATCGTTCTGTCTCCTTATCTCAAAGGCCTTATTAAATTAGTCAACATTACCTGCTCTCAACTCGCGCGCTCCTGCGTCACAGGCAACTCGAACTCTCGACAAGGACCAAAGCCAAACTCCTCTGTGCAACTACATCAGACGGGGAGAGAGCAAGAGAGAAAGAGGAGAGGGAGCATCGAGAAACCGGAGGCATACGTCCGGTCCGTTAAGGGCTTAAGTTCGACTCCTCGCCGATAACGAGTGTCCAGCGCGAGCGCGCGTTTCGTGACTGCGCAGCAGCGGCAGCAGCAGTGCGCTCGTGCGAGCCTCGGTGCTTCTTTCTCTCGCTTTATTTTCCTCCCGCGAGCGAGCGCGCTGTGTTTCTCCGCACACGTCGTTCGCCGCAGAGAGAGAGAGAGAGAGAGAGAGAGAGAGAGAGAGAGAGAGAGAGAGAGGTGCTTCCCAGGGGGGTCACAAAGTTCGCGCTGCCATTCGGGTACACGTTGGGGGCACCGGTAACTGCCGTCGGCGTAAAAGAAGCGAAAGACAGAGAAAGAGGTAGAGTGAGAGGGGGGCACAGAAAGAGCAAAGGAAGAGAGAGAAAGACAGAGGCTCGTCGCGCCGTGATTTTCCGAGCGTGCGCAGCTTAGCGCTGGCATGATCTCCTCGCTCATGTCTTTTTTTCTTCCTTCTCTCCTCTTTTTCCGTTTCATTTTGTTTCTACGCGATCTTCTCGCTCTTCCTCGCCGCCTTACTTTCCTTCGCGCGAAGTTCTAATCTAGAGAAACGAGCGCGGTTCATAAACCGCCGCCCGCTGCTGCTGTGGCTCAAACTTCACGCGCGCCAGGTAATTTCTATGTGTATACGCAAGCGTTAAAAAATAAAAGTAAGTACCGGAAATAAAAACCGCGTATAAATAAGTCCCGAAGTTTATCTGCTGCTTTGAAAATAATTACGCGATAAGGCTGAATGTGCATAGTATGCGCACGCGCTGACAAAGGCGTGCAGGGACGTGTATACGAATAGTATACCACTACTCGCGTGTTACCTGAATTAAGATTACTCGCTCCGTCTGTCCTGGGGATGCGTTTTGTTTTTGAATTACACACTTTGTTGTTTAGCCGCGGGGGGTATCTTTGTTTATCTTGGAAAATATTTACTGTTATATAAATTTATTGGCTTACCTTTGCCGACGCTATTTTGGCGAAGCTCGGCCGATTTATTTACGCTTTGTGGCCAATGTTTCAAACGAAAATTTTGCTCTACTATATAACAGTTGCAAAAAGCAGCGAATTATTTTACATTTGTTTGTTTAAAATATATTTGCTATAAAAGTTGCCCTATTTTTGTAAATAGGAGTATTCGGCAGGATTTGAACTCTGGGTTCTAAAGGTTCATATTGTATACTACATGCCACTTAATGTGTTCGTCATCACATTTTTTTGAAAATTTTAGAGAAAATTTATTTAAATATTTTACATCTACATTGAAATTTTAATTAAACGATTCCCAAATATGCATCAAAGAATTTTCAATTAATTATTCTGTAATTACCTCTGTTATATCGATAAATGTGAAAAATATAAATGGTATTTTGTTAAAAAATGTCATATATTTCGGGTTGATAATTCTGAATTAAATATTTGAATTTCAAAAAATCAAACTTGAATGTTTGGGAAATTCTTTATTGATTATTGAACTTACATTTGAACATATCTCTGTAATATATGATTCTCCGATCGTTGGAAAATACTGTACAAAAAGACAATACCCAACATGATATTTATAATTATAATAATATTCCTACCCTTTCCAATCAAAATTTGAAATTATAAAGGAAAATAGGATTATTTAAAAAATAATTTTCTGGTTAAAATTCAGTTCCTATCAAAGCTTATTCTCTTCCATTAAAGTTATTTCATTATCTGTCCGTATACGTAGCCTCTAAACGAATGAGAATGCCCGTTAAACTTGAAAAGTGCAAGAACCAAGCGCGTCTAAACTACTCTGCAACGTACCTCACGTACCACAAAAGGCGCAATATACATTTCAATTAAGCGAAACATTATCAGCGCAAAGAAGAAGTCGATGAGGGAGCGAGAAAGGGGAAAGGTGGAAGAGGCAAACAATAAACTCTTCTCACAACTCCTTTTGGAACTCACTTTCCTCCTCCTCCTCCACGCATAGCCATTACTCAACTTCGTCTTTAATCCAATGCTTTCTCTCTCTCTCTCTCTCTCTCTCTGGCAGACAGCGGATAATTACTGCCGAGCCACCTCAAAGAGATAAGTATCCAATCGCCGAAAAATGCTTCAAAAGCTCGCGGCGTACTCGAGCGCGCGCACCAACTCCCACAGTAGCCGTGGCAATCGATTTGCTTTGTATCGGAGTCCGCCAGCCCGTGTACCTATAGATATAGCTGTACTTCTATATCCGTGTTTGTGTCCGTCTCTCTGTGGATACCGACCGCGTGTATTTATCTGGACGAGCTGCGTGAGTTGCACCAAGAACGACCACTATATAGACTCGCGCAGCGGACACAAGTGTTTGATTAAGTATCGCAAGAAAAAGCACTCCGTGGCACGCGTTGCGTCGTGCACCGTCCGGTCGCAATGCTCACAAAGGAAGTAGTCTCCCGAAGAGGTACTTGCCGGGGCTTAAGTTGCGAAAATAATCAGTGAACCGCGAAGAGACAGGAGGGCTGAGGGATCAAAAACTTTTCCTCGCCGACTTCTGGTTTCGCTCTCTTTCTCGAGTGGCTCTGTCGTCTGTATATGTATAGACAACCGTAACGATTGACCACGTCGTCAAATATACGTATATATAGAGCCGTGTCGGTGAGGCCAAAGAAGAAGATGAAGAAGAAGAAGAAGAAGAAGAAGAAGAAGAAGAAGAAGAAGAAGAAGAAGAAGAAGAAGAAGAA
>JAYJLV010097396.1:0-12402 GCA_036873485.1 Torymus texanus | reverse complement strand
GAAAATGGACCGCTTATAGTACTAGTCGCGCCATCTGTTGGATTTTCTAAGGACTTATTGACCCACCCTCGTATCTTAAATACGAGTTATCGAATTTTCATGATTTTTTAAAAATATGCCATTTATATTTAAGTTCTACAAATAAAGAAAATAATATTCACGAAAAAAAAAAATTACGCCCTTAACTCGACGTATTGCGTTTGGATTAATATTCACACGTGGATGCGAACACGAAAACATTTCTATTTAAACACGAGGGAATATTGCAGAGCAAAGAATACACAGACAAAATATTTTCCAATTCTATTAATTCAGAAATATTGTCTTACATTGGCATAATCTTATTGCAATGTTTACTAACATGTATACTTAAGGAGAGCAGCTGTAATTTGCTTGATTGAACATATAACCTCCCTTTGCAAAGTATACAATCTCGAGTCGAGACGCGAGCTCTTCCGCGCCGGAGATTATACTTTGCTGGCTGCAGTGCAAGCACAATTGCTAGAGCCAGACGCAATGCTTTCGGGCGATGTCGGCACCGTCTGTCTAACTTGTTATCTCCCGAATAGCAAAGCGGAGGGTGGTCAGCAGAGCGAGTGAATTAGATCGGATTAATTAATACAATCTTTCAACAAATGTTGTTTCAAGTAATAAAATTATCGGGAGGTTTTTTTATTAAAATGTCCAATGTATAGAACAATATTTGTAAAAGTATTTTATACATCATATACCGTAGTTTCTTCTGTTAGAAAAAGAGGAGAACTTTTTACAGTTTTCTACAGCTTTCTTATTGGGTTACTTAATTTTATAAGTAATTTTTTGTTCTTTTACAGTAATGATATCTAATTCAGCGTTTAATATTCTATAGTTCGTTTAAATTAAAAGCGAGTTCAATAATTGGCTTCAATGTTGCAAAGACACTCATTAATCATTGTGCCTATTACGTAGTAATCATGTAGTAAGGGTAAATATCGTACGTGAGAGTTATTTTTGATATCTGATTATCATTTCAGATCCCATATACACAATAATTAATAAAGCAACTTGAATTCTTGCGGTTTCTTGAGAAAATTATATTTATTAAATTAAATAATAATACTGCCCCTCTTATTGATCTATAGGGAAAGCTCATTATACTTTATATTACGCATTGTTTAATAGCATGATAATTTTACACTGAATGTGCTCTTCATCTGTTTGACTCAATTCCACATGAGACTTAGCATCTAAAATATTTACACCTATAAAATATCTGGGTCACGATTTTGAGACTTATTATTGTTTTGCTTTAAACTCTTCGACGATTTTAATTAATAATTTAACTTTGCATTTGAAATCGCGAAAAATAGAAAAAGTCAGCATTTTTGCGCGAATTGTAGAAATTTTGAAAATTTTGATTATTTTTCACAATTTGTAAATGCATGTTTCTATGGAACTTTGCACAGAATTGTCAGATTTTAATCATTTTTAGCTTAAATTGAAGGTCCATTCTTCTATTTAATTCTTTTTTGTGGAAATCTTTTAGTATTTTTAAAAGTCTAATATTCGATAGTCGTCAGTGGAACTTACGACGAGATATTTTTCGTTCATTTTTCCCACGTTATATTTCCCTATGAAAAACTGATATGGGTTCAAAACCGGATCACACAACTGTTATAAATTGTTCAACCTTTTTCTCGTGTTTTATAAGGAATAAAGGTCGACAAAATTTATATGAGAAAAGTGTGTTTAACAAAAAAAAAAAAAAAAAATTTCGTCAGTTTTTTGGATGAAAAAATCTAAAATTATTCACATTTATAACGTTTAAAATTAATCAACTCTTTGAAAATATAAATGAAATATTAAAAGAGATTTCCATGTACCAATCCCATGTCCGATTCATCTTTGGAATAAATACTTCAATGAATATTGAATACTACGTTTGTTACACAAGCTTTACTTTATGAGTCGAATCTCATATATATACAGATCTATATAGTGTGTGTGAGCGTGTGTGCATAAAATTATTCCCAATGTAATATAGCTCACAGCCTCTAAAAGTTAATAAATAAGTTAAAAAAGCACATAAAAGTAATTTAAAATTATTTCAATTTGTCTACAAGGCTCGGAATTTCAGTATATCATTAGAGTAGCGACAAACAATAAACTACTTTATAAGTCAGTTAAGCCGTTATAATACGATAAGTGTAGGAGGTTCGCACGACGGTAGTGGCACACCGGGGCAATTCGCGCGGTGGCCTATACATTACTTACACTTCTGTTTTCCATGCACGCTAGCGTTGCTGCAGACCTCGCGAAAAGGCAGCCTCTCTTGATTCTACTCTGCGGCTCACAATGCGCTCAAAAGCACGTGCGCCAGTCGAAACAAGACTCTGTCTTTCTCGCTTTCTCTCTCTCTCTCTCTCTTGTTCGTTCCCTCGCTCTTTCCCTTTTGGCCCTTACACCGAATAGCACGAGTGGGAAGTGCGGAAGGAGGTGGAAGAGGGAGAGAGGGAGAGAGAGAGAGAGAGAGAGAGAGAGAGAGAGAGAGAGAGAGAGAGAGAGAGAGAGAGAGAGAGATGCAAGCGGCCAAAGGAAGCTGCTCTGAGCGCACGATTTATAGTTATTGTGTGGCAAACGCGCTCGCGCGGGCCAGCGAGTAATATTCCATATCTGAGGCATTCCTCTGCACTTTTACGGTCGTTTCATTGCGGCGCTCCCTCGTAAAATCGCCTGCACAATCCGAGAAATAGAGAGGAGAGGGGAGAGGAGGGAGTCGGACGAAACTTAAAAAAGTCAACGGCAATAGTCCACGCCGAACAGCGTAAATCAGTCTCACATCGCCTTAGCATGCCACTTTATCAAACACTCGTATAAATTCTGTATTTTTTATTGACGCGAGTAACTTTTCTCCCCCGCGTCGCAGTTCGTCGTGTGCATTTTATACGATTTTCTAGTTCTTGCGCTTTTGAATAATGTGGCACACTTTCGACTCAAATGTTGTTTCCACTTCTCTAACTGCCGTGTACTCTTTTCGGAAAGTATGCGTGATTGTAAACTTGGTTATATTTTTTTCGAAATAATCTTTTTTGCATTTATACAATACAAATATGCTGATTTCTGATGACGAAAAATAACTGTGACGTCTTAAAACACTGTTTAATTTTTGAAGTATTAATTTAAAAATTATGCAATTAATTCAAATAAAATTGTAGAGAATGGCCCTGCTTGCTCATGCAAAATATTAATGGACAACTCGTAAACTTAATGTGAACGTGAAGAATCCGTAAAATTTTATGAACTTAAATAAAAATGTAATTTACATAAATAAATAAATACTTCAAGTGTACGATGCTCTTTCTTTTATTAAAAAAACAATTCAGATTATTGTACGTGTTTTATTAAATTTTACTTTGATTTGCATAATTTTCATTCTTTTTCATTCTTTTCCATCGAAAAGAATGCTCCATAAAATTTTAGCAATTGACCGTTTATTAGTCAAATTAAAATTTATTAATTATACCGAGAAGTACACTCAATATGGTTTACAGTGAATTTTCTCTTGTTGGAAATATAACGCTTTAAATTTTTCAAATACTATTATAATATTTTATATATTTTGAAGAATTCACCTAAAGTATTATTAAATATTTGGGTATTGCAATATAAATAAGAAATAAAAGAATTTGTTTGTTTTGTTAATAATATTCAATATGTAAAATTTTGCAAAAGGCTATATCATAAACCTATTTTCTTTTGTTGTATTTAAGATCTTTATAATATGAAGTTTAAAAATATTTTTTTATATTTCAAGTAACTTATTTAATATATCTATTTGCTCTATAAAAACTACAGATAGTTACATATACATAAAGATGAAGTAATTTTGTAGAAAATCCACATTTACCTTTAGCATAACATCTGCATGTACAACAGCATGTAGCTTTAATAGCGCTCGGTCAATCATGTTCATGTGCGCCAGCGTTGAACGCGCTTGCAGACTTTATTTATGCGTCAGAACTTTCAGAAATGTTTATTTAGATGAAATATTTGCTTAAAATGCGATATTACCTTCATCAGTTATAATGCCAAGGCATAAAAGCCATAATGGTTAAAATCTCTGTAATTATTTCAACAAATATTTAAAGCTGAGCAACAGATTCGGAATGATACTTTTTGTAATACTTTTATGAGAGTAGTTCGTATACATATCTACTATATTAAATTGTATTTTATTTGATATTTCGTGTTTATTTACGTCAATCATATTATTCACACGAAAATTAAATGATTAAATATAAACGTAATTACCACATTTACTTGAGTGTTAACTATTTTATTTATAATACAACCATTGTAGAAAATTAACTATATTTTAAATCTAATGTGATAAACAAATGGAATCATTCTAAGCAAAAATCATTATATTAAAGTAATACAATACATTGTATAAAACGTAAAGAGCATCATTTATTTCCGATTGGTACATAATTATAAAATAAAAACAATGTTCGTTTTTAGCCATAAAGTTAACTGGAAAATAACTAGCTTATGATTAAGATTTCTACCGTGGATATTTCTCTTTTTTGTTCACCCGGAAATTCGCTGAATGCTTCTTTTTGCGCGTAATTTTCATGCTTTAATCCACTCAAAATACATTCATTGTTGTGAAATATAAAGGGAATAATAACAACAATTATGGCATACATTTAAAAAATATAGGAAGGACCACAAAGCAATTTGCATCGATGGGAGAATTAAAAAAACAAAGCAACTTTTAACGCGACCGCACGTCTGAACGACAATGGTATCAGCGCGTCAGCGAAATAAAAATACTATATCTGCCGATAGGATTTTCCGCAAAGCCGAGGATCCCGAAATCAATCATTTATGAAAGGGGCTACACACATTGCGACACGAGGTGGCCTACACACATACAGGTTTACTCGCTCGCACACAATCCCCGCAGCCTTATACACCGCAACGAGTCCATGCATAACCGCATCTCCCTCTCTCTCTTCAAAATCATTTTCGATGGCAATAAACGGCCGGCGGCGGCGGCGGCGACGGCCAGCCATCGTCCGATGAAAAAAAAAACGAGCCAGTCGCGCCGCTCGCGAATAATTACGCGAGGAGCGAGCTTGCGCTCGCGAGCACGCGGCTGAAAAGGCAGATGCGATCGATCGGATTAGGCGATATTGGCTATCGGCGTGCGCGCGGCTGGCATCAATGACAATGGCCGGCCGCGCTCGGCCGGGACGAACGGATACATGATTTATACTAACAATCGAGGCGCACGCGCGTCCACTCTCCGGCTCGAGAGGCAGATCCTGCAGCTCAACGCCACATAATCCAATGAGAGAGAGAGAGAGAGAGAGAGCGAGAGAGAGATTTGCAGCAGCAGATAGGAGAGAGTGGGTGAGAGACCGGCGCAGAACTGCTGACAAATTTGTGGGCAGCGATTTTGAAAAGCGCTTCATCATTACTTCACGTGGCTTTGGGACACGAGATTCGTATATAAACGCTTTTTTCCGTCACGCCTGTCCGCTGCACGCGCAACCGGCGTATATATTATATAAGCTTTCTTGTGTATGCGTGCTTTTGTATGTGTGGGTGCACCCACCACGTATTTTTGACGTTGCATTTAGCACTCGTAATTTGATGGTGGCGCACGAGCGAGCTTTGGCAGTGGTAATACAGGATGATGTTAAAATGCCGTTTGTCACGTTATATGCGCGCCGTGTCGCGTGCAAAATGTAACAGACGCCCTGCGGTTACTTTGCGCTCCCTGACTCTTTTAAAATTTACACACGGCGCGCTTCGCTGTAACACAAGGCGTGTGTCACGGCGTCTTCTCGAAAATTTAACGCCGGGGATCATATTATTCAAAATAACGGGTTTATCGTGACAAAATAAAGTGTAAATTAGGAGCTTTCACCTCGTTTACTTCCAAGCTTTATAAACCTTTATTTTCATCTTTATCCCGAGCATTATGAATTTAACAAACTTGAAAAATTTTCAGTATCATGTTTTCTTTACATTTATACGAGAATATGTATTTGATTATGCATACCGCCAATATATGACATTGTCCGATATGAAAGTTTATTGCTGAATGAATTTTAGATACCCCATACAGTGTGTACTATAAATTTATATTTATGCTCTTATATATTCTCACATAAATTTTGCAGAATGTGTCGATTATCCAACTTGGATACGCATTAAAGGAAGAAAATTTATGCCGAGAAATATTTCCCTAAATCGACTAAAATACTTTCTGATTATCGAATGATAGAGGCATTCTTTGAATATTTTCCATGCTTTATAAGAAGAGAGTGCTTCCTCTAAGCAATAAAAATCTACTCATTTGAAATGTAAATGTGACTCGAGCAAAAGCCCTTTGAAATGACGAGATCATAGAAGCTTTTTTTATAACTCTTTTCTCGATCATTACTCGTGATAGATAAGCCTTCCAGCAACTTTGCATTATGTTAAAATGTTCTAATATATCTTGAAATTTCGATTAAAAACGATGTATTTTATGTGAAAATTTTTTCTGTTCCAGGTAAGTCATTTTTCTATTTTCTATAGAAGATTAAGAAAGTACTTGGTCACTGGTAAGTTTGGAATTATAATAAAAAATTATACAAAAGAAGATTTATGAACAAACTTATTCATTGTAACAATTATTTTTTTCTTTTCTTTTAAATTAATTCGTAGTACGCGCAACTAACAATAAATTTATTGTAACTTTTTTATTTCTTCTTTTCGCAATCCATAACATCTTTCTCGCTACGCGGTTGATTAAAGTAACGCTTGTTCTTTTTATTTATGCACATGAGAACTGTAATACTCAGCAGTACACTATGCACTGGAGAAAATGTGAAATGGAACGTTTCAAATTATTCCAACGTCTAGCATTGTCTAGCGTGGGTTTTGATTATAATATTTGAGATACGATTCATGGTTTATTTCATTTCCTTTCTTCTATTTTTAATTCAACCAAAAAGTATGTACGTATATTGGGGGATTCATATATCAACTGAAAAATCATGACTTTTGATTGTCTACCTTAAACTTGCTCATTTGAATTGTTCCATCAGATTTTTTATCCGCCGAATGTACAAGGTGAGAGGCGCATTTTACGAAATAAATAAAAAGAAATTTTAGTAGAGTTCATAAAAGGACGAAGTGAAATTAAAATGACCAATGAACAATTTTATGACAGCTTTTTAACATTGCAATAAACGAACGATAAAGCGTGCGAAGGAAAAAATAAATGTCGAACACTTATTAAATATCAAATATTCGATTTATATACGTTTTATCGTAGATTCCTTGCGACACACGAGAACGGCGGACATTCCTCCCTCTCCGCCGTTCTCTCTCTCTTAGGCGCGCTCTCGCGCTTTCGCCGACAATGTGACGAGGTATTTAACTTTGACGCGAACACAAATTTAACGCGAGAGTGGCTGCAAATTGCACGTTAAGGTAACGGCGCGTATCGTAATCTACGACGAAAGGACAGTGCCGCTGCTGCTGCCGTTGTATTCCTGGCGGCGCGCAGCCGCGATGGCTTCGATAATGTCCCGTGGCAGGGTGGTGCACGCTTCGCCCTGAAGATTCGATTGTATTCCACGTAAGAGAAACTTTAAGCTTGCGCGGCCGCGCGCGCGCACGCATCGTCGGGAAAACAGGTCACGCGGCGTTGTCTCGTCCTCCCGTCGCACTACCGTGTGTCCCCGTTGCCATACAGCCGTGCCGCGTGTTTCTATGAAAATTTTATCTTATCTCGTATTATCCTTTTCGCCTGACTTTAAAAGCTGAAGCCTTATAGATTCTATCTATATAATTTTTCTATACTTTCCAGCTGCGGCGAGATTTTCAGTGACGGTCTGTGAAATTTCCTGTATGATGAAATTTTTAATTTAACTTTATTTATTAATCTTTTTTCTCGTATTTTCATTTCACGGTCCAGAATTTTTTCATTGTCACTATATATTTAAAGTAAATGGGTATAAAGTTAATAAGAATTTTCGTATCTGCAAGGTTCGTGGAAAAAATGATTAACTTATTACTGCCGTATGCAATTTATATTTTAAGAATTTTTGCGCTTTTTTTCATACCTTTGATTTCAACTTATTTTATCAAAAAATGAATATATAAGTAAATGATTAAGAATCGGAAAATGATATTGAATAAAATTCATTAACTTTATTTCGTCTAATTTTGTAGCTTTATTTTTTTTATATAAAAAGTCGTACACGAAAATCATAGTTTGAATATTGGATTGAACAATGCGATTATTCGAAAAGCTTATATATTCCATAGTATTAATAGCCTATCCATTTTTAAAGGAATACTAGATCTGTTCTTTTAATAACATTTACATAGTAAACCAGTAGGTAGGCTTTGGTAGTTCTACAAATTCTCGTTTGAAATGTGATTTATTTGATAAGAAAAATTAAAGGCGAATACGAATGAAACGTTTGGACTTAAGTGGAAGAGCCATGCGAGGGATTAATTTCTCATTCCGCGGTATTACTTGGCACCAAACTAGATTTGAAATTTGCTCTTCCCAGATAGACTAAAAAATCATTTATTTTGAAACCCTCTTCCGGGTCAATTCACGCTCTCCCAACAGTCCAAAACCCATTTATTTTAGAGTCACTCTTTCAAATCGATTCGATGATTGGATCCCGAGTTATTGTGCCAACCAACGGAAAAACGCGTTCAAAGCTTTTACGCACCATTAGAGTAACCGTGAGAGTCTCCGCTCGAAACCTTCTCCAGTTCAGTTAATTTAAGGACTTTTTATACGATCTGAAGTTTTGAATAACGTTGCGTTAAAAACTGTAATTATAAATGAATTTAAAGCTTTCTGATGTTTTTCCATAGAAAAGTTTGTTCTTACTGTCTGACTGATAACTGATGAAAACTGATGACACACCAAAACCATTACAATAATTTTGTCTGCAAAAATTCGATATGAAAAAGGAAATTCTAATGAAAACGCGGAGAGCATAAAAGAAACGGAATAATATCGCCTATACAAATTTATATAACAGAACCGCGTAGTATTGATATGAGTATCGCATACGTAACACTCGTTCGAAGTAGGCCAGCGTCGCGCGTTTCTTATCTATGAAAATTTTCACGGAGCTCGCTGTGCTCGCGCATATATATGTACGAGGCCGCACATATAGATTCCCACCGCATTCCTATCCGCACATTCACACAAAAAGGGTATCGTCGTCGTAGTCGTCGTCGTAGGCAGCGGCGCTCTCGTCGCTCCCGTTGTCCTGGAGGTCGGCGCCACTTACTCTCACACATATCGCTCGCGGCACGTCGGAATTGGATCCTGGACGTTCTCGATCTCATCGCGCGCATTCAGCTCGGGAAATCCAGGCCAGGAAGCTACCTCACGCACAACATGCGCAGTCGCGCGTCAATGCACTACTGCGACATAGTGTATATATAGTGTGGGTTATGGATCATCGAATTTTCCAGAAAATTGCCGAAATCGCTTTTCTCTTGTCCATGATCACTGGGCTTTTCTATTTTTCTATAGTCTTAACCACAACTTGATTTATCTTTATTCGCGAATTATCGATGTATGAATATCGCGATAAAAATCATAGTAGTCGAATACACAATATTCACAAAATTAATATTTATTGTAAAGACTATAGTAATAATTATTGTGCTATTTCAATATTAATTCTAAAATACCTCATTATTAAAATGTACTGTATAGTACATGTAGCATTACGCTCTGGGTATATATGTAACTAATATTTGAGAGTAACTGTTCATTATTTGCTTATTACATACTTTGAAACTGTCTGTATATGAGCTAGTTAATTTAAATTTATGATAGATTTATTTAGAATAACTGCATGATAGCTATTATATTAAATACAACACGAAACGACAAGTGTGAATTTCTCGAAATAATTCGCCAACACCGCGTGAATTTCTGAAAATAATTCGCAAACAAAAGATTGTTACTTTAAAAAACGCGATCTATTAGATTACGGGGTATGAGCGAGAGACTACGCGAGGGGGGCCAAACAAGAGCGCGTATATCACGCGGCAAGCTGAATGATGATTAAAAGTGCACTCGCTCGAAGCGGCCATTGTCTCTTGGATCAAAGCCACCGCACTGGTATTCACACCGCGCTCATATACGTAGCCTCGTATGTACGTCTGATGGCGCCGCTGATATTTTCACCTAGGATTCCTACGGAAGCACAATAAACGCCCTTGTGCGCGTAGTCTGCGGTTCGGGGTTATGCAAGATCTGGGTATGCGTGTACATGTGTGTGTGTGTGTGAGACACAGAGAGAGAGAGAGAGAGAGAGAGAGAGAGAGAGAGAGAATCCCAGAGCGAATGAACGTGAGCAACGCGATGAATGTATTCTGCGGCATATTGGCAGTAAAATTCGTTGGGCGAACAAACAACTTTACGGTTATGGTTGAAGACAAGGGACGAGTGTTCGAAGAAGGCTGCACGGATGTGCCAATAATGAAATGCCGAACTTCGCTTTCGCAGTGCGCCTTCTCGCTATTTTCGCGACGGCTCAAAAGTATAATCTACCCACAGAGGCTATAGAGAGAGAGAGAGAGAGAAAGAGGGAAATGTGCTTTACGAGCCTCGAACTCGTCATTAATTCATGTCGACGAGAGCCACCGCCAGCGTGCAGCATCTGTGTCTCGCGAGCTTTTTTCCAAGAGAGAGAGAGAGAGAAAGAGCAAGTGAGTAAGAGAGGGAGAGAGACTGCTCTGAGGGTCGCCCGCACCCGCCCTAGGAAAATTTATGCAACTTCGCAAAGAGCGCACGAAGAAAGTTACATTTTTGTTGGTTGACGGTGATAAAACTTTATTATTCGTTCCTCTTTTTAACCTCCTATTCTGCCTTCTCTCGTGCTCTCTCTCATACTCTCCTCTCGCTCTCTCATACACACTCTAACCCTTGCGCTACTGGAAAATAAAAGTGTTGACTTTCAAGTTTTTATGGAAGTTGCCGTTTCTCGTCGTTACCCCTGCGCTTGAGTAACTGTGTTGCGTTTGTAAGGAACATGTAAATCAAGGACACGGCGGTACAGTTAATTATTTTCATGGGCTTTTGACTTTTCACACTCTATAACTTGTTTTTCATGAATCAAAATTTAGACAAAAGACGTAACAATTGGCGAATAAAGGGAAATTTTCCTTTCAATGTCAGATTTTTCTTTTATTTATAATATTTAAAAAAGATTTATATTTGAGAGTTGTATTTTAGTAATATATTATTTTTTTTGTATTCATAAAGATGGAAGAGTCGTTGAAACGGAGTAGGTGTCAATTGCTGCATTTGATGAAAATCTGGAACGAGAAGCTTGAAAAAGCAGTATTTGGACTTAAAATTGAAAATTTTTGGAACGTGGCTATTGAATTTTGACCTATATTTTGAAAAGAACCTTTTGAAAATCATCTTTCAAATGAAAGTTTCAGTATCTACAATGACAAGAAATTAGTAGTACAACGGAACGTTGATGATAGTTTAGACTTGATAACATAATTTACATTTTTTATTAATATTATGAAGTTCAAATCTTCAAAAATAAATTCATACTGCAATTTTTCATCAAATATTCAACAAATATCAAAAAACCGTCTTTATATTTTTATAAAGTTGCATTTGGTAAACATAATTTTTATTACGTGTATAACAAATAATGAACAATTTTTTCAGTTTGTTATGTCTGTATCGTATTCCAATCATATTCGTATTATTGTATGAGCTGACGTTAAAATTGTTAAAAAATTCTGTAATAATTTAATAGATCCATTTTTAAAAACAATATTTGTTTATAAAAGAATTGTAAAACTGGATGTTAGAGTTCGTATTTTTTTTACAATTTAATATATGTTTAAATGCTGATATGTCAGATGATTCAAAAGATATTTTTTACCAGTTACAAGTTCAATTACTTTATAAAAACAACTTGTAGCTATAGCGTTTCAGTTTATATAAATATAGTCTTTTTCATTCGAAAAGAGAATACAATTTTTCTATGTTTCTTGTTCTTCTTAACGTATATAGTTCGATAACAAAAAAAATAATAATAATGTCTTTTAATAATAACTCTATGAAAATAAATACGCGCAAAATTGCAAACAAAAATTGAAAAACACTTGTGTACACTTTATTGAACAACAGCTGCATACGGACATGTATAAATGATTTTCTTCGAACTATCTGATGAAATTCGTTTCTATTTAAACGAACCTATACCAACGTGCAAACCGCTTTGATGAATGACGGGCACGAGAGTGAGGGAGAAACACAGTGGGAAAGAGCGAGGTAGAGAGAGAGAGAGAGAGAGAGAGAGAGAGAGAGAGAGAGAGAGAGAGAGAGAGAGAGAGAGAGAGAGA
>JAYJLV010097365.1:0-12409 GCA_036873485.1 Torymus texanus | reverse complement strand
TTGTACATAGATTTGGAGGTCGTCAGCGTATAATATATAACTAATCGAAGGGCTATTAAATGCCTCTTGGATATCGTTAATATATAAGGTGAATAATAAGGGACCCAGGACTGAACCCTGTGGCACGCCTAAATCAGATTGGCCACCGATTCTGGCCTTAACTAGCTGTTTCCTTTTCATGAAATAGGAACTCAGCCACATAAGTGCAGCCCTGGAGAACCCCTTAAGTCTTAATTTTTCAAGAAGTCGTAATGGAGAAATTGTGTCAAAAGCCTTTGAAAAGTCAAATTGCAAAAGCACTGTCATTAGTTTTTTGTCGATGCCGGTTCGTATATCGTCAGTTAATTTAATAAGAGCAGTTTGGTTAGAACTACGTGGTCTAAAGCCCGCTTGGCGTGGATCGAGCAGTTTGTTAATTTTTAAGTACTTGAACATTTGGTCATGAACGAGTTTCTCAAGAATCTTTGCGAGAAAGCACAGTAAAGCTATTGGACGAAAGTTAGTCGTAGCGGATGGTATTGCACGTTTTTTTAACGGCACTACAAGTGCTTCCTTCCACAAGGATGGATAGATGTTATTTTTTAAGGATGAGTTGAACAGCGAAACGAGATATTTACCTATGACTATGGGATGCATTTGATCATGACTCCATGTGGTATGCCGTCCACCCCCATTGCGTGAGAATAGAAGTGGGAAATGGTCAGAATTACATCATTCAAACTCACTAGTTTAAAATAAAATCCATTCTCTTCCGCGGCATTAATTATGTTCATGTAGTTTCTGTTGTCTTCGTGGGGAGAGACGGACACCCCAGCAAAGTGTCTATTCAAATCATCTAATGAAGAGCCGTTCAAGTCATCCTTGGTTCTTGGAAGGAGCCCGAGACCACACAGCTCCTTCCAAATGCTCTTGGGTCAGGTGCGTTTGAGAGGTTATTGTAGTAATAAGTCGTCCTTGCGCCATTTGTTCTTGCTTGCGCTTCTTTGCGTAGTGCGATAAAGTTCTCGAGAAAATTTTTATTACCTGTCCTGTGGTAGCGTCGATACGTAGCATCCCGTTTTTTATACAACCTTAATAAATCTACATCTACCTATGGAGACCTTCCTTTGCGAGGAATAATCTCCTTGAGCGGAGCCAGTTGCTCAATTGCTTCCTGTAAATTGCTATTAAAGCAATGTAAGAGTGCGTCGGGATCATTTGTTGTACCAGCAGAGAACGGCGACCAGTCGCAATTTTCCAGGTAATTTTGTAGATCTACAGGATTGATGCTTTTGTAGTCCCTGTACACAATTACCTGGTTGGATTCTGTATACGTAGGTGAAGAGATATCAATGCATCAATAATATTATGACGGCTGTGATAGGTCGTCGGTCTCGTGCAGGCTTCGAGAACTTCATCGTTATGCGTTGGATCGTGCTGAATAATTTGTAGCAATAGTTCTCTAGCAAGTCTGTTACGACGAAATTGGCGTCGTAACAGTCGGTGAGTAGGTCGGCGTTCCAGCCCCCATTATAATTTTTTGACTGTAATCGTAGCTGTGCGTCCGTAATTGTTGCATAAAGTCATTATTGTAAAAAGATATGTCTGGTGGTCGATAGACGACGCACACAAATATTGGAGGTGTGCTCCCACGTTGCACCGTGCACACAAGATACTCGGGCATACTTGGTTTTCCAGGACCTGTTGAATTAAAATTTGCTATTTGAGTTATCTTATATGTTATTATTATACACTGCATAACTTTTGTACAAGACAATTATTATTATTTTTGTTAAAAAATTTCACCAGAAACACAAATGACATCATCCTTCAATTACAAAGGTATTTGAAAATATGCAAACCCTCAGAGATATGGAGAAAGCTGGAAATTCCGTAGAATCCGTTTTTCCGATACGTAAAACTCACACAGTTGCGAAATACGCAATGTCGCGCGCATATACACGTCAGAGCTAGCAGCCGTCCCGCCTGCCCCTCCGCGCACTGTTTAGCCAAAATTGGATTTACCTTAGAAAGTGCATTCCTCGCTCTCGTGAAAGAATTTGCTATGTCTCGGCCCAACAAGGGGGGAGGCGAACAAAAAACGTGTTATTGCGCGGATTAGAGTGCAGCCGAAGGCTATATCATTCCTTCTAATAAAAACGCCTTTTCATACCGAATGCGTGTACTGTGTGAATGATGCATGCAAGAAGTGACGCATATGAAACTAATCGATTTTTCTTTCTGTTTTAGGTAAGCGTTTTTTTGCCAATGGCTTTTGATAATCATCTGGAGTTTATGAGTGAGTTTGTTCTAAATGTGTTGCATATGGTAATTTATTTTCATATTTTTTAATTTACTCGCGTTTTTATAAAAAATGTTTATCACGTGTAACAACTCAATAAAATTATTCAATAACACTTTGTAAAACATATCGTGTTCATGAAAATTTTCCAATTGTATTAAAAAAATTATTTGAAATAAATACTTGTTTAATTTATATGTGCATTATTATAGGCATTCATATACTAATAAAGCACTTGTGAGAGGCATTTTGTAATGATTTGTGCGATATACTACAATGCAATCCATAGTCAATGGTTTTCACCGTATCAGCGAACGCGTCGTACACTCGAAATGCGGGAAACGCATTACTTTAAACGCCCAATTAATTACGTTAAATTGTTCGGAAAATGAAAACTCTGCTTATTCATTAATAATATTTAGTAAACTTACAATTTATAACTTCTAGTAATTACGAAATATAAAGTTAAATCTTATTATCCAAATGAATATAATTTAATACGAAATTATTGTTTCGAGCTGATTTTCCTCCCATCCTTTAAATTAAACCTCTGTATTATGGGTTAGATTCAGCCCTAAACAAGACTCCATTAACTACCGACAGCCATGGCAAAGTTTGCACAACCTCGAAAGCCATAGCCATAGTCAGCCAGCAGATTGACACAACAAAACTGCGCGAAACACGAACCTGCAGCCGTATTTCCGCGAGCCTCCGGAAAATTAGCTTTACAGCATCTCCGCCACGCATCACGGATCGCTCGGCGCTTAATGCCATCAATTCATCAGCTGCGCGCTCGCTCGCTGCTCGCAATTTTGCGCGTGATGATTGCCATCGGCCGAACAATGGAAACGAAATTTGCGATCAATTGTTACTGTGTGTGGCAAGCGGTCTGTGGATGAGTATGTACATATACATACACGGTCGGATGCGGAGTACCGGACGAATATCCCCTGTGCAGAGGCGATCAGGCCCCTCGACCAGGCCATATCGGTGATCCGAATTAATTATAACGACTCGGCCTCGTCATTTGGGCTGCGCGCCCGGCCGTCTAATGATTGCGTACGAGTTGCAGGGGCTCGGCGGCCGCTTGCTGCGCTTCCGAGAGATAAAGCTCCCTCTGCGATTTATATTGCTCGTTCAGATTACTCGAGTGGGATATGACGTTGCTGGGGAAACTTTTGATTTTCCTCCTTGTTGCCTTAGCGAGGGTCTTACATAAGCTTTCGTCATCCTAACTTTCGTCTAGCGCGTTTACTTTGGGGACAAATATTAGCTGTTTGGCCACAGTGTGTAGTGTTCAAGTGTACCTTTGAAGGAAATACTAAAGGTTTTGGTACTTTAATTTTCCAACCTTCAGAATCAGTTAGTTATAGTTATATAAGTCCCTTTATATTGAAATACCGCTACACAGAAGTTTGGGAAATTAAGGAAATATTAACATTATGATAATTTTCGCACAATATCCGTCAAAAGAGCTCAAGTTCCATTATCCCGGCATCAGCAGTCTTTAAGCAGGAAAAATCAAACAGCGTCAGGGCAAAGGAAGCTCTGCTGCCTGCCTCCCCCAGGCGCATTATGCTCGTCGAAAAGAAGCGGCGCAAAATCCCGCGGGAACGCACGTGCACGCGCGATGACGCTAAACCGTTCTGCTCCGGCTGCTACTGCTGCTGCTGCTGCTGCTGCTTTTCGAAACATTCTCTCGTGATTTCTGCGAAGCAACGACAAAGCCGCCCCCACGCGCGCGCGTAATCCCCTTCTTTGCCGGGCATTATTCGCGAGGCGCGTTCTTTCACCCCATTATCCCGAAGAGCCAATAATTGCATTTTATTCTCTTTTAGCTTTGAATAAATTAAGGATGCCGCCCGGTCATTTGCACGGGAATTTCATTTAGAGAAACGCCGGAGAAGCCGCGCTACTGCAGCGCGCGAATGAAAGGCAGTATAAGCGAAGTTTTCCTTTTTGGCGATGCGCGTGCGCGCGATTCGTGCCGATGTCGGACACAACGGGCTAAGTAAAAAAACAAACGAGAGCTCGCTTTTAAACGCTTTGCATTTTCCAAATCTTCATTGGCTCTTACCAGTGCTTTTTTATTGTAAAACCATTGCTTTCGCCTATAGTAGTTGATGCAGTTGAAAACAAATATACGAATATAAGTATTATAATTTTACTACTTTTAAAAAGACGTCGAACTCCCCTTATTGTTCTCTCTGGTTCCGTGCTTCTCTGCTAATATCTTGGTGCTACACGAGTGGCGAGAGTCGCATCTATTTGCGAGGCTCCGGAAAGGAGTCGCGCGCCACCTTCGAGAACGCGGGAGTAGCCGCACATAGAACTACACGTGCGTGCACGCGATAGATACACACCGCTTTCCACTCCCGAATAATTGGCGCCTCGGCCAACCGTTCACGCGCGTGTATACCAAACACAAACACGGCAATCCGTGTTTCGAGCGAATTAAACAGTTGGCCAGGTCGCCCCAGATGCGCGGTATAACGCGCTTCAGAGGGTAAAGCGGCACCTCGTTGCATCGCGCCTTCACTAATGTATGATACGCATGCGGGCTCTCCAGTGTTAGCGCTTTGGTACACTGAGCTTTCTAGAACAAGGTTTCCTAGAATATTTCCAGAGATATTGTGAAAATTCGTTTTATTACATTTTACCCATGACTTACTAATTGATTCTAGCATTTTGGAGATTTTCGTAAACAGTGGTGATTGTTGAAAAAGTGGAGTTTCAAGCGGCTGTGATGAAGCTATCCCTTTGCTGATTAAAATTTTATCAAATTTTCCAGCGAGTTCTAAATAGTTTCCAGAATCTTGGAAAAAAGAAAGATAGATAGATAGATAGATAGATAGATTAGACATTTAATGCGAAACGCGAAATCCAGATGATTAGGATTCGACGTCCTCACTCGGAGCACTTTTTGACGCTCTTACACGTAGTTAGCACCATCGCAGCTGCCGAGCAGCATCGAGCCGCGAAAACGCACAATACTCGCACGAACGGCGTCTCGAAGACGCGGCGATAATTGAGTCCGCGTGCAGTTTGCGCGGGCGAATTCTCGCGAGCGCCGTCGGCCGCGCGCGTCCTCATGCATTTTAAAGAAGCACTGCTTGCCCGCTACCTACACCTCTCCGTAATTCATACCGGAGCTTGCGCGAGCCCGCGGAAATTATTCAGAGCGAGAAGTAAAACTAATCTTTACTGCCAACACACGACGACTGTTCTTCTCTCCTCTGCCCCCTGCCCCCTCGAAAATCCTCCCGCTAAAATAACACATAACTCGCTCTGCTTCTCCCTCTCAAACGCTTTAATTATTCAGTGCAAAGAGAGGAGGGGAGTGGCGCATAAGACACGCGAGAGCCGTTTTTCCCCGCAGCGCGCATCTTCTTTTTCGCCCGGCCGCGGGAGTGTGGCGCACGCGCGCATCAGGGGATGAATTGCTCGGATACTACTCCAGGGGAGAATAGTGCGAGGAATGGTAATGAAGCTTGCGGTCGGCTTCTGAGGGAGAGTGCGGGAGTGGGATTAAAGTTTGACGGCAGCCCGAGACGACGCTGCCACCACGGCACCGGCTGTTTGTTTTAATCTTGAAAAATTCCGTCGCTCCCCCTCCGCCTCCCGTCTTTATTCAAGTTTTTTTCGGGAACATTCACGCAGCGATGACTGGCAGCTTTGACGTTTGCTTACATCAGGGCACGCGCGAGCGTCACATTTCCTATTAAAAATTACGACAGGATCGCTCGAGAGAGTAGAAAAGTGTGTTTTTTCCAGTTTTGAATGGTCGCACGAGGTGTTGAGGGCGAGATTAAGCGCGGCCGCATGAATAATTCAAGCTTTGCGCACACTCGCTGACTCTTTCTAGCCCCTGCCTCTCTCTTCGCTACAATTACAGTATTTTTAAACAAGGAGTAGTAAGTAATCGGTCGGTCAGCCTTTCAGGTATTATACCCTGTATACTAAATTAATTATGCAATTATTATAGCGAAAGTAAATTAAACCATCAGCCTCGCGCTCTCGATATAGCCCCACGATAAGTGTGCATGAATTATTGCATCGCGTGATGAAATGTTTACACGTGTGTATGTGTATGTGTATGTGTATATGTGTATACACGTATATATGCGTGTGCTAAGCAAGCGCAAATATGACATATTGCGAGAAACTCGAGGAGGGAATGCCGAAAATCTTGCGAATATATATACGCCGAGGCGAACGAAAACGTGAAGCGTAAATTACATACACCTGTCGCTCTCACTCGCTGACGCGTTTCTCTTAAGATACGCGAATCTCCGTGTCATATACGTACACCTCGATAGGAAATTCAGACGGTCGTGCAGTCTCGCGTACACGCGGAATTTCGATCGCTGGGCCTGCCGAGGTCAGCTCACTGCGCACTCGCGCGCTATCACACGCAATCTGTCGTGAATGAATGGTCGTCATGATATAGGCGCGCGCGGGCGACAATCTGCACGTGACCGATAAGTCCAGCCCGATAAACCGGGCGCGACTGGGCTGGAGCTGAGAGGGTTCCGCGTGCGCGCCCGGGAAAATAGTGGAAGATGGCCGGATAGTGGTTAATTGAAAAAGGAAAAAGAGAGGAGCGAGCCGAGCGCCCCGCGTATAAAAAAGAGCGGGAGATAGGAAGCTATAGAGTGATTATAAAGATTTTGATACGGTCTAAAGGAAAATTTTAAATACACGAAAAAGTCCATGTATAGTAGGAAAAAATAAAGTAAGGTTTGTCGCGTTTAAATGCAGAAAATATTTATTACTCTTCGCGACAGGAATTGTCTTGGTTGAATAACCACCTAGAAAAATATTGGGAGTGCTTTGTTTCTAGACATTTACACAGCTATGATTGCTAGAAATTTCAAATTTGTTTTTCGTATAAAATACTTATGATTACATTCTAAAGATAGTGAGAAGTAAAGTAGTTATCTGTGATCTCGTGATGGATTTGTTTTTTCTCGAAAAAGTTCTGATTGGTTAAACGCAAATAAAAATGGTATCACGAATATTTCGTTATAATAATGAAATTCAAGGATGTAATAGGGAAATCAGCGACGATGACTAAATATTCCAAACGGACCTCATCCGGTCTTGACACCCTACACCGTCCACTACATTAGGTACTTCTCAACTGTACTTCCCGCGGACAAACGAATGCGAAATCACTTCCTTCCCCGTTGGAAAAAACCCACACGCACGTAGACCTGCACGCACGTGCGCGCACGCACTTTGTTCTCGAATCAGTTTGCAACATCTCACGTAAACTCGTAAAGAATAACGCGTTATAAAGCAAGGGCGTCGCAGGACCAGCGAAAAGGCCTGCGCGCGCGCCCGATGATAAGGCCACGCACGCGGCTCTTTTATAAATTAAAACTCCAGGGCGCTTTTTCACATCCCCACCGCTGCTGCACTCTCGAGGCCGCTTCTTATCACCCTTCCATCGACCACCATTATCATCTCGCGCCCCCCTCGTTCGTGACCCTGGCCTTCACTTTCGGCAGTTTAGATTAGCCGACGCGCCGCCTCCGACAAGTGCTCGCGAAGAGTTCGCGCGTCGGAGATTCATCGGACCGATATCGGCAGCGGGGGAGAGAGAGAGAATGAGAAAACGACTATATATATGTTTACGGGGGCGGCGGAGGCGTAAAGATAAGAGCAGAGCGCGTTTATCGGCCGGATGAATTGCCCGCGTTGCCGCCGCTGCCCCCGCCGCCGCTGCTTTTTTCTCGCGCATTCGTTCTGCATTTTCATCGGCGGCTATTAAACGCGGCAGGGGTGCGATAGTGCTCTATGTGTGGCTTTTCACTGGACGATACACGTATACGCCGATGAAGCGATTTAATTGAATTAATGGGCGGGGAGCCTTTTATTGGCGCATGCGCGCACTGCCGTGTTTGCTTTGGGATGATCGATCGATTTAATCTGGCCGATTGACGGCTGCGGTATTGTTTGCGATTTGTATTTTACAAACGCGGGATCGATAGAGTTTATAATTATCTTGATTAAATTCAATAGTAACGTTTCTGGTCGGGGCTTAAGTAATGAATAATGATGACTGCGGTTTTCACAATTAAGTGATGTGTTTGTTCTTTCGACTCTTCGCGTGTATCATTAGATATAATACAAACCCACATTTGAATTTATGTTCAAGAAATAACATGAACCACCTGCGTTCTAACCACTTGCACAACAGCGTCACAGTACAACTCCTCCCGCACAGTCGACAATAAGGCTCCCACATTAATCCTCGCGTGCACGTCGTCGCGGAAATTGCATTGGGAATTTCAGCGCTCGCGCGCGTATCTTTTTCTCCGCTATCACGGCGGGCTTCCCAGCGTGTACATAAATAAAGGTCAAGATGAAAGGAGTACACGGCGGGCGCAGAAGTCGCGCGGTATATACGTATAACAAGGGCGCGCCACGCGGAAAGCAGATAGCATGCACGCGTTCGGCGAAAGCTTTGCGCGAGCATCGGAGCACGTAATTTTCATAACTTTCCGCGCGGAGACAATATAGTCGGGCGGCGAGGAAGCCACAGCGCATAGCGACTAAGTGGCTGGAACAGGTCAAAATCCCCCTTTCTCCGTCTTTCTCTCCTCTTGCGCACGGCCTGTCTCTCTTTTTCCTTAACTTTGTTATTCCTTCGCCATGTTCTTCGCCGGCGATTTCGGAAAATGTATTTCATCCGCCACCTCACAGCTGGCGAACTCTTTCATTTCCCACCAAGGGTATAATATATTGCGTATTGAGAGGTAAAAGCGATTTTCACTTATCAATATATCTTGGAAAATTTTGAAAATTTTTAGTAATTTCATCTTACCGCGCGTACTTCAGGAGTTTTTAACGAAAGCTAATACAATTCTTTGAATTTTTACAAAAATTGGATTCCGAAAAATGGCTAGAATGGATTTTCATAAGGCAAAGTTTCAGTCGCCCTGCATACAAGATCCAGCTGGAATACATTATCGTCTCATATTTTGTGAGTAAAATTTTTTCTGTAAACATGATGAAAAATTCCAAAATTTTCTACAAGACAATAACGTCGTTTCTTAAGTAAATGTTCAAAGTATTAGTGCGTAGTTTTCGATGAATTCATTGACAAAGCCGAATTTTTCCGAAATTTACACAGTATTCCGACGTACACGAGACGCATCTTAAACGACTCATTCATCATAAGCACCCTGCTTTGCGTAACTATAATTTCAAATGCAGTCGATACACACATTACCCCCGAATTTGAATAAAGCCTTATTTGCTAAACATCGACGAAGAGAATACAGGGGAGGCAGACAGCGATCGATCAATCTACTTTATTTCCCTATCTCCGTCCTCTCTCTCTCTCTCTCTCTCTCTCTCTCTCTCTCTCTCTCTCTCTCTCTCTTCGTTCTCGGGTATTAGCCGCTGCGGAAGCAGCATCTCGACGACGACGTCGAGCGTGGCGCATAACAGCGCTTCGCTCCGCGCAACAATATCGCGAGAGACGAATCTAATTTGCGTATTTACTAGAGGGCGAAGCTATACTCCAGAGTATAACTCAAAAACCGGCGCTCTTGCGAAACTTTATCGAAGATGCCTTCGTTTGACTTTTACACTGGTGCACGAGTGCTGCACTCGAGTAAAAGTGTAACGGCAATTACGGCCTTCGATCGGAGGCTAAATGGGTCATGTGCTTCTTTTCGTTTTTCGATGGGAGGAAAAGCGTTTCCAATTTCCTTTTTTTTTTGCAAATCGATCGATTTTTTTGCGTTACGAAAGGGAGAGCAACTGGTTTGTCAATTAAGGGAAGATATACTAAAGAATGTTTAATACGGATATTTAATTTAATTAATTACTGGTTGTGAGCCGACCAAGTGAAGATTAATTAGCGACATTGTATAGCATAAATATTTCAATATATCACCCATTTTAGTAGAAAAATTACGACTTATAGTGAATTCCATTGCTTCAAAATAAATACATTAACTTAATATTGTCATTAACACAGCCAGAATCTCATATTGAAAATTCCCCTACATATGTGCTCTTAAAAAATCATATATTTAATATGGAATACCCGAAAATCATCCGAGTTGGAGTCAGCTAGCTAAACAAGGCTCCCGATGACGAATCAAAGGGATCGTCGAGCCTCTCCTCAAAGGAAAGCGCACGAAGCCGCAAGGAGACACCCCTAGGCACATATCGGCAGGAAAGATCGCCCACACCGCAGTCCCTTCGCATCGTAATTCAAGTTCGTCGAAGACGAGGATCAAGGCGCGGGCGTCCTCCGTCGGCCAGCCAAACAAACGCGTGCTCGTCGTCTCTTTTATTGCCTCGCGGTTCAGCGGAGCTCGAGACGCAGGCGCGGCGAAATGAAATTAGGGCCTTTGATGTCGCGTAGGAAAAAAAACTCAATACAAATACTGCAGATTCGTTAATACGCCGTGGCTGCGGTGCTTCTGCTCTTCTAACGAGAATCTTAACAAAGTATCTATAGTGGCTATTATGAGCGCGCCTGCGTTCCTCTGATGGAAAAAGATTCGGCTCATTCTGCGAAATCAATACCGTCTGATTGGTCAACTCTAACAAAAAGTTCAAACTCCTTTATATTTTTCAATCTTCTCAATGGCTGCTTGTTAGGCTGTTAAAAGTATTGACATTTATATGAATGAACTTTTCGTATCAGAAATGTTTATCTAATCGTGCTATAAAAACTGATAACCCATGCGAATAAAATCTACTCAATTTTTTTAACACACGAAGCGTGGAAAGGAAACATCAATACTATGTTTAACAATAAATGATGATAGTTAATATATAATTTTTCTCATCGCACTTTGATAGAGCTCAATTTAATAAAGCGCCAAGCTGCATTCATTCATTCTCTATGTATCGCATAGCATTGACCCGAGCGCCGACGGTATCCGGGAATCCGGCGTAAAGCCATTTAAAGATTGATTCTCCCCGGTCTGTATGCAACGAAAGATATAAACGAGATAAACCTGAATCGCTCGTCTACGAGAGTAGCGGTGCATGTGTGCGTATATACACTCAGAAAAACGATCCTCAGTTTTGAAGTAAAATTCCTCCCGAGAAATCATCCTGCTATAAAGAAGGATTCCTCCTGCACCAAGAAATGTCTTCCTGTGCCAAAAATCATCATCCCGCTACAGGAATCGTGATGCAATTCCTCCTTCCATAGGAAGATATCCTGTTGGCCCTATTTTTAGCGGAAATCCTCCTCCGATAGGCAGATTGTCGTTGGTAGAAGAAGATCGTTTTCCGAGTGTATACATTCGGCCATATAGTGAATAGCCCGCGCGCGGGCGCGAACGCGATCCAATAACCAATTTGCGCTTCGTCCATTGAACGCGAGTATATATACAGCTCGCGAATAGAAGCGAGCGGGGAAAAAGTCGCAAGTTAAACAGCACGCGTGCACTCGCGATCAAGAGTACAAACCAGCCGCGTATAATCAGCACGAGTGCCGGGGAGCAGCGGCGGCGACAACGAAGCTTATCCGTTAATGGAAAACGTAATCGCGTGAGCGCCAGGTATGGGACATGCGCGTACCGCCTGCACGTGAATCATCATGCAATATCGGGAGAGCGATGACGAGTGCGCGCGTCCGACTCTAAACACAGACTCGATGTTAGTGGGACGCGACGTGCAGTGCCGTTGCTTCTTGAATGACACTCTGCGCGCAAATGGAACACGAGGACGCGGAGGTGGCGGGGGGCGGGAGAGTACCTCATGCGTGTTATCCTAACGGTTATTATATTTATACGTGTTCATTACGTCAGGCTTTTCCCATGCTTCTCTCGTTCTCTGCGTCGCTAGAATGACGTGCAATCTGCGCGACTGCATGCGCATGGTTTCTCTTGGATTAACACGCTTTCAATATAAAGATATATTTCGAAAATGATTATTACTCTCTAAAGTTGAATTAGTGAAAAAACCACTAAAGATTAGTTAAAATTGCTCCAGCGAAACATTAGTGAATATTCACTAATGAAATAGTAAATATTCACTAATGAAATAGTAAATATTCACTAATTCGTAATGGAAGTATATGGAAATATCTACTAATTAAATAAGAAGAGTTTTACTATTGTAAATAGTAAATATTTTCACTAAAAA
>JAYJLV010097354.1:0-12409 GCA_036873485.1 Torymus texanus | reverse complement strand
CATTGGAGTTGAAGGTGGTTCTTCTTGGACCCAGAAGCGTGTGAGCAATTCTTGTAATTCCTCTGTGTTGAGTTTCATCTGTGCGTGATGTATTAATTTTTAAGTGAGTTGTTGATCAGAAAGGCCCGATGAGTAGCCAACCAAAAACTGATAGCTGAGCAACGGGTTCCATTACATCACCCCTAATGAGGTTAGGTTTGATTAGTTGTCCGTAATGATGAGCACCGATGAGCAGCATATCCACTTGTTGAGGTTTCCAAAATGTAGGATCTGCCAAGTGTAATTTTTCCGTATGTTTCTATGAATGTTGATCACATTGTTCTGATGGTAAAATAGATGAAACTTAGCGAACAATGTGAGCTGTGATCCTAACCTTGATGTTACAGTGGATGGCTCTTAGCTGTATTTGAACCTTTCCTTGAGTATGCGTAGTCTTTTCTCCTCCCACTCCAATAATTGACAGTGATGAGTGTTGCCGTGGTATGTTGAATCTGTCAACTATATCGTGAGAAATAAGTGAGATTTCTGTGCCTGAATCTACCAATATCCTGAGTTGATGAGATGTCACCGTTGAGTCGTACCATACCAATGCAGTTGCTAATAATGTTGAGTAATTGAGTGATGAGACTTGCCGCTGAGTTTTACCGTAATACTTGATGATTGCACCATCTTCCTATTTCCTTGAGTCTGACGAGTGTGGAAGCAGTTGAAAGTTGGGAGCCGGTTTGTTGGAAACGTGAATCAGCTCTGAAGGTCGGACAAGCAACAATGAAATGATGTTCACCACAGTATGAACATGGATGTTGAGAGATCTTTGATGAGTGAGTAACCTTCGGATGTTGTGTGGAAGTGGAACCAGGGGGCGCTGAGCTAGTACAATGTATCATGACTTGGCGCTCGCTTGATGTCCGGGGTGCTGACGCAGCACCTGCTGCAGTCGCCAATTCCAATGCTCTCACTCTGTTGGTGAGGAATGTCTCCAATTGATCAAATGTTGGAAATACGGTGGAATTGTCCAACGACGTCTCCCAAGCCTCTCTAATTGAGTGGTCTAATAACTTGCTCAGCTTCTGAGTCATAGTGCAATCATGAACCCCTTCAGCTGTCATGATGACATCAATAGCCATTTTTACCTTTGAGAATTCCATTAATAAAGCACTGATTGAGGCAGGTGACTTTGCTTGAGCTGGCGCAAGATCGTTGAGTTTGTCCAGAAGCTCGTACAAGAGTGACCTCTTGTTTTCGAACCGATTGGTGAGTATAGTCCATGATGGTGTGAGCGACTCACTGGACAACGTGAACCCAGAGATCAAGTTGAGTGGTAATCCGGTGAGTGAGCTTCGCAAATAGTGAAGTTTTTCCACTTCAGTGAGACCAGGCCTTTGTAAAATCGAACTAGTGAAAAGTTCCTTGAATGCTGGCCATTGAGTGTAGGTTCCGTTAAACGTTGGATATTTGATCTCTGGCAACTTGCTGAGTGCTTGTACTTGAGTTTTATCGGGAGTGATCAGTTCCGTTTTCTTACGCCAGTTCTGCTCGAGAATACGTAACTCAGTCATCACTTTGATGTAGCATTGGCTCATCTGCTGGAACACATTGAGGGTGTAATAGTCGTGATCGACTAATGCGGATGTTGTGTCTGCCTCGATAAAACTGTGTTCCTCCTTGAACACCTTGTAAATTTCCTCTGAGTCTTCCTTCCAGCTAAAGATGAGTGCATCCAATGCTTTGTTTGAGTGTTCCATGATGATTGCCTTGAGTGCCAACATGTGCTCCAACCGTGTAAACTGCGACTTGAGTTTCATATACCACCGTTGGTATGGCCGCTGGTGAAGTTGAGCGTGAGCTAATCCGCTTGTCGGTGAGCATAACCTACTTCTTAATCCCACTACCACCGGGAACTTGAAGCTTCAAAGCTGACTGGTCGTCGTTGCCAATTATGTCATCCTCACCAGGCTTTGTGTTTGAGTAGTCCTCCTTGAGTTCTGAATCCGCTCCCTTGGTGTCAGCCATGTTGAGTAACCTTGACACAGTTGGCAATAAGTAGGTGCATATTACAAGATTATACCCGCAGCATGTACATGATCCGGCTCGAAGGACGAAAATGTTTGAAAATTCCGTAAATTAAGTTGAGGAGCACATGCTGTGGGTGGTTTAGAAATGAATTTTAGAACAAGTATATCAAATTACATATATTGTATATAGCGCTTATAATCATACATTATAAATTACATTATGTTAAGTAATTGGTTAACAATTTATGTCTGAGGTTGGTGTGAATCTTCATAAGTTGCTAGCGTGAGTAACTTACCTTGCTCGTGGTGAGGGTTTAATTGAGTTTGCCGTTGTGTTGTTGCAATTATATTAACTGACGTGACCGTATACAATATTACTGATTGTACCGCTTCCGATGTTGATTAACTTGAGAAGTCCGTGTCCGTTGAGAGAGAGAGTTTTACCGACGAGCTGCGATAGTTGATGACGTCACGCCGACGTGGCATGCACTGGTGAGATAAAGCCGATGATATAACGCTGATGTAGTGGTACCGATGATGAGTGAGGCCGGTGAGCAGTCCTTGTAGTGTATCACCACTGATGATATATTCCGAGACTATCACTGCCGTTGAGGTTAACCGCCGCCTTGTAATATGCACTATCCACAAAGTTTACCAATAATGAGAAAACACACACTATGTTGCCTCGTGGAGAGTCTGACTAGAGAGCTTCTTGTTCATGGTGAAGATACCGCAGAAATCAAGTTCACTCTTATTAGAATAAACAAGAATGAGAGAGACGACAACTGCGCTGATACATTGCTAGTCAGTGTAGCGACAATGATGATTTGGAATAAGCCTTGGTGAGTGCGTTACATAAGGTTCCTGATGCACTGCCACAAGCATTCGAGGAAGAATTGGACGAGGCAGCAGTAATAGGCATAGCCAACGCAGAAGAATGGTATACTAGTCAGTTCAAACTGGTGGAACAGGATCCTAGTAAATTTCCAGACTGGAAAATCGAAAACAACCTGTTGTATCGACATCGTCCCGGTCAGTTTTTCGATGAAACTATCTCAGACTTGGATAGATGGAAAAAACTCGATATCGTGTTGTCCAAAGTTATTTTTGGCCATCGCTGAATAAGGATGTAGTCCGATACGTGAAGCAATGCATAGATTGCCAGATGCACCAAGTATCGCAACAGGCACCAGCAGGCCTAATGGGAAAGCGGGAAATCGGAGGTCCATGGTTGATTGTCGCGGCGGATATCATGGGTCCATTTCCGCCTAGTAGGTCTTTCTATCGTTACGCGTTAGTTTATCAAGACTTGTTAACAAAATTTGTGGAAGTTAGGCCTCTTTGGCGGGCAACGGCTCAATTAATCTCGAAAGCCTTCGACGAGTTATTTCGTTGGGGATGTCCGAAATACTTAGTTACGGACAATGGAACGGAATTTTCCAATAACTTTATGTCGTCGCGGCTGAAGGAGTTAGGGGTCATTCAGGCGATCATCGCTCCTTATCACGCTCAGGCCAACCCTACCGAGAGGGTAAATCGAACAAGACGATGATGTCGATGTTCGTCAAGGAAGACCACCGTGACTGGGACATCCACCTGCATGGATTCGCATACGCGCTGAACACATCGGTGCATTTCTCGACACGGTTCACCCCGGCCTTTTTGAATTTTGGTAGGAATATTCGTCCCATTCAGAATCTTCGTCAACAGCAAGAAAAAGATGATTGTGTGGAAATAGGCGATTCGAATGTGTAGGCAGAAAGAATGACGCGTCTCCCAACCATATACGCACTAGTGCAGAAACAACTGCAGCTTGCTAACGAAAAGCAAGCGAAATATTACAACAAGAACCGTCGCAGTATGTCGTTCATAGTCGTTGACCTAGTAGTACGTACGAGGCACGTTTTGTCGGCAGCGGCCCAAAACTTCGCCGCCAAACTGGCGCCAAATTTATCGGCCCAAGTATAGTTAAAAAGTTTCTGTCACCCGTCGTATATGAGTTGGAGAACTTTGATAGTCACCGCATATCGAAAGTCCATGTTTCGGACTTGAAACCGTTTGTGCAAAGTACCGAAAGATCTGAATCCTTCACAGATCCCACAGCTTCCAGGCCCCAGGACGAAGACCATGGGAGGATGAGGTCGACGATGGGGACGCGGGAAACCTGCCCCGTTCCGTTGCCCCGGCAAAGCGCCGCTGATGGAGGAGGTCGCTACCACCTCCGACAGCGAGCGTCTGGTGGATATCGGCGCTGAAAAGAAGCCGCTTTGGGTCGGCGAGGGGTAAAAGATCCCGCTGACCGACCCGCCCTCGGAAATAATCCCCCTCCGGCAGCTACACGTCTTCCGGGGACAGCTGGGACTGCATCAGCCTCTTGTACTGGTAAGGCTGCATGGCTTCATGACCATGGATGGGCTACCGTGCCAGGCGCCCACACCTTCAAAGGCTGATGCGTCCTCAGTCCCCCGGGAGCGTGAACCCTGAGAGGGATTACTGTACGAGCCGCTTGGCGAGTGGGGGCAAGCGACCGGGGGAAGGTTGAAAAGCGGGACTCCAACACCGCTCGTCACCCCAGAGGGGCTCTCCACCATCAGGGCCAACTCTGATCACCAGCCGCAACCTCCGGAGGAACGGGAGAAGCCGAAGGCTAACAGTCGAGGTCGTGGAAGGCCCCATCCATTGAAAGAAGGACATCACCTTCCGCCATGTCAAGGCGGTTCAAACCACCTTGGAAGGAGGAAATCTTAGCGACCTGCCTAAGGTGGCTGGCCCTCCGATATGGCTGAATCTGTGGGGGTGTAATTGGAGGCCCCCAGTGCCTACTGTGCGAGACACCACGTTAAATCGCCTGAGGTGGTGGGAGGAAGCGTTGCGTGGGGAGACAGAGAGACAGCTGGAGGAGGCGCGGAGACATATCAATTGGGAGGAGCAGTTTTCCACCTCCGTGACTATCCAGTGGCAGGAGGTAGAATGTTATCTGCCCATGGGCGTTCTAGGCCCCGTTCCAGCCGTTTGTCCAATAGAATCGGTGGCTTCGACTTCCGTGAGCGAGAGGCAGGACAGGTGTTGGAACTGCCAGAGGCTAGGTCACCGCTACACCCAATGTCCTCGCCCGAAACGAGGCAGGTTCTGTTTTTGGTGTGGGAGGTCGAGCGCGAAGACAAGGAACTGTGTGAGTGAGTTTTGTAGGTTAAGGAGAGAGCGTGAGTCCAGTACCGCCTCTCAGCCGATCCCCTTATCGGGGCGGACTACGCCCGCGTCTTCGGGCGGACATTGAGGAGTGTCTGGTAGGGTCACCGAAGCCCCCTGGAACTGCCGAAACACCTTCACCGCACCTTCTGTGAGATTGTCGAAACCTTACCGAAACTTTACCGAAACTTTACCGAAACTTTACCGAAACTTTATCGAAAATTCTATCGAAACTTTGTCGAAATCTTACCGAAATTTTATAGAAACTTTACCGAAACTTTATCGAAAATTCTATCGAAACTTTGTCGAAATCTTACCGAAACTTTATAGAAACTTTATCGAAACTTTGTCGAAATCTTATCGAAATTTTATAGAAACTTTATCGTAGCTTCTATCGAAACTTTGTCAAAACCTTACCGAAACCTTACCTAAACTCTATCGAAACCTCTACCGAAACTTTACCGAAACATTATCGAAACTTCTATCGAAATTTTATCGAAACTCTTTGATTTTGGTCGTAAACTTGGACGTTGATAGAAATCGTAACAAGGAACACTTTCTTATAAAGCCTAGATTCTCGTTGATGGACCAATGAGTTGGCGTCTAGTGTTCTAAGATTCTAGCATGTTTTTTTCCTCTCCTTACCTTGATGTTGGCGAATTGAGGAGTGGTAGAGAGGCGTTTTGAGATAGAGAAGGCATCAAGTCACAAATCCCTGTCAAGGCTTATAACACAATAGTCGTCGGTGTTAAGAGTTTGGGTGAAGTAAGGAGTTCATTCGTGATCTCTCAACCGTGATGCACAACCTCCTCTGTTGAATTATTCCGAACACAATTGTCGGTGTTACAGGATCGGTCCAAGATTTTGCATGTAGTCATTCGCGAAAGTCGTAAATTTTAAGGTTACCAAGAAAAACTATCAGGTAAACGTTACGATGAGTAGGACTCTCTGTGATCGGCGTAAGCATAAACGTTTACCCGAATACTGTCGCAACTCACGTTATCGAAACACCCTTGTCGAATCCATGTTAGTAAAAGTCCTTTTTTTTGTTGTAGTATCTATAATGATCGAGCCATTTTGTAGTTAACATGTACACCCCAAAGGATACATAAGCTCTCGCACTATTCGTTGTAACTAGCGCAAATGAGAAGCGACTATTGTCACTGAGGGCATTGTAGAGTAGGAGGTCAAGAAAAAAATAAGAACAAAGCAACCCTAAATGAGAATAAGAGATAGATCGATATGCCACATGGCTGCGCGTGAACACGAAAAACATGTATCAATCGTAGCTTCAGCATATTGAGTAGATAGGCTTAACAGAGCTTAAACAATTTTCTCTCATACGGAATGTCATCATTATTCTGTGTTTTAATATATCTCTCCCATATACGCGTGGGTTTTTTGTTAAAATATAACTCTAACGGTGTATACCCAGTTGTATCATGATGAATTTCATTCCGAATTTGTTATACTGTCTCTGTATATTTTGCCCATGCCTTATGCGAATGTTGTATGTACATGCGGAAAAATCTTCCTAGTTCTCTATGTATTCTCTCCACTATATTAGATTATGGATGACGAACCGAAGAAAATACTGACTTTCTTTTTTTTTTTGCTAACTTATCCGTCCATTTTTTGGACGTGAATTGCGTACCATGATCCGTCATTATCGCGACTGGTTTACCGTATTTAATAATATAATCTTTAAAAATTTTATTTATTACTGCCAATGTATTGGCTTTCTTAATCTTATAAATTACAACATATTTTGAGACAACATCTATTGTTGATAATATGTACTTTAGCCCCCTACCGACGTCGGAAGAGGTCCGTAAAAGTCTATTGACAACAGTTCTTTTGGTTTATTTACCAATATTGGTTGTAATAATTCATCGTACCTGACATTTAAATGTTTGGAGCGCTGACAAATTTTACACGGTTTTATAATTTTCTTAATTCTTTTATGCAATTTTGGAGCGAAAAACGATTCATTTATAATATTAAAGGTTTTATACGCTCCTATGAGACCGTATGCTTCATGAATAATAACTACAAATGGCAGTACAATCTTATCCGGGATTACTACCTTATTTATTGTTTTATATAGCAAATCATTTTAAATTTTATAATTATTCACTATCAATTTATCTTTCATTTCTAATCTATTCTTTATTTTTTGACAATATTCGTCTGATATTTGTGAATTAACAAATCTTTTTATTAACTTAATTGTTTCTTTTTTTAGTTCAATTCTATTTACAGTACCTATAATGATATCTATATCATTATTTAAATTTAAGTTAGGATGCATTTGTCTGCTTAGATAATCTGCGCTGGAATTTTCTTACCCTCGATATGCTCTAATTCAATGTTGAAATCTTGGATTGATAAACTCCAACGCATCATTCTCGCATTATTAAATCTACTCGTGTTAAAACATAATTGCTTGATGATCTGTTCTAACAATTATCTTTTTTGCACCTTTTAGATATGATTGTAATTTATGTAATGACCATACCACGGCGATTAATTCTTTTTCTGTAGTAAAATACCTACTTCCAACGTACGGCTAACAAACCAAACTATTTGTTCTTTTTCTTTATCATCTAATTACGACAAAATCGCGGCAATCGCATAATTACTCGCGTCCGTCGTAAGAATAAATGGTTTATCTGTATTTACGTATGCCAATATCATACTATTATCAAATGCGCAAATTATTTTGTGAAACGCTATTGAATGACTTTCTTGTCATTTAAATTTGACATCTTTCCTCGTTAATTCTAAGAAAGGAATTGTTAATTCAGCATATCTATTTACGAATCTCGAATAAAAGTTTACGAAACCTAAAAATGCCTGAACTCCCCTTAGATTTATCGGTTCCCTGAAACATTTTATTGACGTAATTTTTTCCGGATCCGGGATTATGCCGTCCGACGGAAGTATGTAGCATAAAAATTCTATGTGTTCATGTCAAAATATTGATTTTGCAAAATTAAATGTAATATTATGCTTTAAAGCTGTTTGGAAAAGTAACTCTAAATTTTCCTCGAACGAATCTGACCGCGCATGTACATCGTCTACAAATGTTAACAAGAAATGCTGCAAGTCGGCCGTTACCCCTCTGAATGCCCGAATCAAGGCCACAAAGCTAGTTTTAATTCCAAAAGTCGAGTCATTAAATTCAAATACCCTATTTAAAACCACAAATGCGGTATGTTGCTTACTTTCTTCTGACAAGCCGATTTGCCATTAACTACTTGTTAAATCTAAGCTTGACATGAAAAGTTTTTTCGTGCATCTAAGTAAGATTTCATCTACCGATGGTGGAGATTAATAATCATCCATAAGTTTTTCATTTAATTTTCGACCATCCAAAACTAATCTTATACCGTCCTTTTTCTTTGGGACTGCCAACATCGGGCTTATGTAATTACTTTAAGAAGGTCTAATGATACCTAGCTTAAACATTTTGTTTATTTCCTTTTCTACTTTTTCTCTATAATGAATAGGTACCGGGTAAGGTTTTGAAAAGAATGGTCTTATCTTTTAGACGCTACACTTGAGTATAATTATTATTAAATTCCGGCTTTTTTAAAAATACGTGTTTATATTTGATTATCAATCTTTTTAAGATTTGTTTTTGTTCGATGGATAATATGTCGCTTGTATTGACTTTTTGTTCGATCTCTTCGATAGAGACATCAAACTCATTATCAACGTAATCTTGGAATTCCAAATCCGTTTTTTAATGTAATGATTTGTGGTCATTTTCGCCATTAAGACATACCATAACATTCAAAAACAAATATTGTTTTGCATCACATCGACTCTGATTTATCATTAACCGTAATTTGTATGCTTCTCGCCTCAGTATTAATTCTCATTTTTAATTTTTCTTGGGAATCTATCCCAATTATACACTACTTTATTAATTTTGGTTCCACAATATGAATTAAATTTATTGTTAAATTTTTTATTCTTGTAGATATCATCACCTGAAGTTTTAAACGTGTCGATTTATTACCTTTTGCCGATTTAATAAATTTTCCGCACAAAGGCAATGTTGAACACGATTTAAAATGTTCTAAGTTATCGTTATAAAACTCTTCCGGTATGGCTGTCACTTCGCTACCAGTATCCATTAATGAATTGACTATTATCTCATTTAAAGAAATGTCTATCTCTGGACATGGCGAATATTCAATAACTTCCCCCATCGGATCTATATTAAAAGCTAAGTCCTCTCTAACATCTACTAAAGCCGCCGATAATAATTCAAGCTTATTTGGAAATTTACGCTTAGTTGCATTTCATGAGCTTTCGTGTTGCGTATTCTTTAAGTTTGGAAATGCCACTACATACAGTTTCCCGACTTCGATGTCGCTGATTTCGAGTCTATTTGAATATCGAGAATACCCAATTTCTGTATAACTTTGTTACTCACTGGCGGAATCAGTTACTCTGTTTTCCCTTTAGGAGTTCTATTTTTGTTTTGAATTTGGGTAGCATTTATATTTCTCGTTTTCCACGGTTCCCTTTGTTGACTTCGATTTACGTATTGATTTTGATTTTGATTTTGTTTTTCCTTACTCTCCTCTTTACTTTCCTTCACTTTTATCTTGTTCACGACTAACTTTTCTACCTTGACTTATTTTGTTAAAATTTGGAAAAGTGTGTTTTGTGATTTTACTTGCTGATCCGTAAAAGCTTGCCGAATTCCTTTTTCAAAATAATCCGCTAATTTTTCGGACAATTCCTCATCAGAGTACGATAATTATAGTTCTTTAGCATACCCGAAAATCATTGACGCGTAAGTGACTCGATCGATTTTGCCCCCGCATAGAAATTACCAAACTCAATTTTCCAACGCGTCTGACGTTGAATAGTTGCATTCCAAAACATATCTTTAAATCTACTTTTGAATTGTTCATACCCCATTACATCACTCTCGTGAATGTACCATCAATCTTTAGCTGTTCTTTCCAACGCTTGCGAAACTATTTGAATATTCTCACCCTCGCTCATTTTTATCAAAAAAATATATCTATCTAGATCATTTAAGAACTTGATTGGCCTTTCCTGATCAGTACCCTTAAAAGATAAAATTGGTATCTTTATGTTAGGTTTTTCAAAACGTGGAGAATTAATTTCACTACTGCTATTATTTTTTACTCTCGTTTTTTATAACTCATCAATTTTTAATTGTAAATCATTGCAACTTTCTTTTAATTTCATTAATAAGATATCTTTAACTGTAATAATTAAATCATCATTTTCTACAAAATTTCTAATAGCTTCTAAATCTTTACTCATTTTCTCGGCTTTTATCATCCCAGATTGCATGCTCTCACACAAAGCATCCCATTCCTCCTTCGTGAGATATGCCTTTAAGTGTCTATTAATCTTATTTATCTGTTCAAGGTCTTCGCTTATTAATTTTAAATTTCCATCCCATTTTTATCCATAATTACTTGCGTTCTATATAATTCCGTCATTTCATCGCTCATAGCATCAATTAATCTGTTTGTACATATATTCATCCTAACATTCTTCCATAGATATACTATGGAGCTCTTTTAATAAACATAAGGATCTTCTTGACGTATTCATGTTGACAGATTCTAATTACACTATCGTATCAAACTACGCTTATTAATATATTATAGTGATTTTATCCAAATAGAATTATTTTACCTAGATTATTAGTTTAATTAACTATGCTAATTCATAATTAGTAAATAAATTTATATACCCAAATACGAAAATCAGTTTATACACGCCTGATACATCTTAAAAATCTCAATACAAATTCACGTCTACCATTATTTATTTATTTTGAAGAAGTACTATACGTTTGTTATGACTGACGATATATTCGTACCACAACAAACAAATTTACTTCGCTCTGAATAATGCCATGTGAAATATTAGTTCCTAATATTTATATAATGATTTTCAAAAAAATTTTTCTATTTTAAATTTTATTTGTTCTATTTTAAATTCAATTTTATTGTATTTAATTTTCTCTTTTACTACTTTACTCTTCTACTAATTTAATCTCAAATTTGCGAGTTGCATGGTCAGTGCCTCAATTTCTTTGTTTTTCTCCCCTAAACGTCTTTCTAGAGACTTATTTATATCGATCGTAAATGCTGTCAATTCACCCACGTGTTTGGAAATTCTCCGTTGTTTACTGGTTAATCTTAAAACCTTGCCCATAATATACTAGTTGAAATCTATCATCTGTCAGTTTAATACCTCCTGTTTTTTCAATTTACTTTCTAACTCTATTCTGTAAATAAATCTTGCTTCCGCGAAAATCGGATGAACACCCGGCATCATACTTAACCGCGATACAAAATTTCTTATTATTTATTTAATACTTACTCTAACTATTTTATTCAACTATTATTTTCCAGGATATTATTTTTTATTCTAAAAACCCAGTTGTTTAGAAATACAAAATGTTTATAACCTACTATACCTAAAAAATCTGATTTCCGTCCAATACCGTAAATATCTATTTTCATATTCACGTTTGAGAGAAAACTGTTTTCAATCATTAGAATTTTTCTGGAAGTTATAATGTTTTCCATACAAATCACTAATCGCAATTAACCCCTACATCCCTAATCGCGATATCTGTCACTCGTGTCGATTTTCAAGGTCCTTTCAAGGACAGATTTTTTTTTAACACGAAGCACCCTTTTTGACGCATTCATTTGGGCAAACACAATTTTGATATCCTTCCTATATGTAAATACTGTACTTAGAATATTTTTGAGCGATTATATTAGTACTGTCATGAGATATACTCGTTGGAAAATTGCATCAAAATGAAAAAATGCAGATTCCTACTTATCGACATTACAATTTTTTTAATAAAAAATTTTTAAACAGTTTTTGGAAAAACACAATTTTGAGGCCCACCATATATTTAAATACTATACTCAGAATTTTTTTAAGCCATTCTATTAGTATTTTTGTAAATTATTTAATCAACATAATCAAATGCTTAGTATAAAAAAATGTTTATTATTATTATTTTTATTTTTAGGCACGACCGCTTCTCGGGAGGGCCTTATATATTCAACAGAGCAAAAATGGTAATACATCATAATATTCATATGTGGTGAAAAAAAAATATTTTCCCGCAAAAATCAGTTCATTTGAAGCCTTCCCTAAAATGTATGTATGTATGT
>JAYJLV010097343.1:0-12410 GCA_036873485.1 Torymus texanus | reverse complement strand
GAGAGAGTGAACTTTATTATTCATCGGTGTCTATTGTCTGAGGTAAAATTATTGGGAATATGACAGTATCGCGGTGTGCAGATCTTGGCTTTCTACGAGCCGTAAATGAAAGATAACCCACCGCATGTGTATGTGTGTTAGTTTCGCGTGTAGCAAGCGTGTAATAACGTAGATTTTGTAAGTAAATAGACACATAAACGAGCTTTACATCGAGCGTGAAATGATCTTTTTTTTTTAAATTCTTATCGAGCTAGTGCTTAGAGTAAGTCACGGGTGGAAACTTTAAAATGCATATATACCTTCGAACAAGCTTATATATTTATAGGATAAAGTATAAAGAATTATACGATCGAACATGAGTATTGAGCCTTCAACACGGTGAGACAGCGAGCTGCAGCGGAATTCTTGCGGAATTACGTGTTCGTATGCGCGCATGGCATGAAAATTGTTAACGAAGCGTATATATACGTGGAGACATAGTAGAAAAAAGTCGTTAGATTCTTCCCCCACTATATATATCCACACACTGCGGACCGCATCGCAAACGATTGTTTGCAGAGTTGCGTAAACCACCGAGCGAATCGTCGTTCGCTGACGGCGGTTGCTGCTGCTACGAACAATACCTATGCGTTTTTCGATTTTTTCGTTGTTCTTTTCTTTTTTTTTTTTAGATTTTTTCATCCTTTTGTATACAAAATCTTTGGTGTGTCTTTGTTTGAGCACTACCGTCTATTCAAATTTTCTGCTATATCCTTTTATTCGTGATTTACGACGGCACTGAATATATATATATATATACGCATAATATAACGATCGATAAGTTAGAAACGATCGCTTTCACATGATTATATATACGTTTTATATGTACGTGTGAACAATTTTTCAAGCCATTTGTACGAACGAGTACCGAAACTAATTTAACAAGGGCTCAAAGTCAGGCAAATAACATCGAGAACCAAGAGAGTGGGAGAAAAAAGGAAGAAGCAGAGAAAACAGCCAAAGTAAACGTATCTCTTTCATCGCGGCCAGACGAGTAGGGCCGCAGCGCGAAAAAATCAATTTTTTTTCTCGCTCCACCTCTGCGAGTGAGTGAGAGAGAGAGAGAGAGAGAGAGAGAGAGAACGCGCGCGAATCGGTAATGTTTGCACGTTCGCGGTTTTACTCTTGTTGCTCGAGGCCGCCGCCGCAAAGCCGCTCATGCGCATACACACGCCTCGTGGGAGGAGTGGGCTGCATCTGCTAGAGGGGAAGGCTACTATCCTCCTTTTTTTCTTTCCCTCTCTCTCTCTCTTCTCTCGACGGATGTTCGTTAGCCGAGACTCGGTTACGAATTCATAGCGCGCGACCCTCCCCCTCGTTTCTCTTCCTCTTAGACCGTGGCGCGCGTATTTTTCATAATACGTCGCTGCATACACGCGTGCAGACCGATCTGTCTTTCTTGTCTGATCAATACAGAGAGGCGCGAGAGAAGAATTTTCAGCGTTTCATTTCACTCGCTATCTCCGATCGACTGCAGAGTTAAATAATTAGGTTTTTTGCCGAGACAAGCACGCGCCGAAGTAATCGCTTCGTAAGCGATTAACACGCTCACTCACTCGCTCTCTCTTAACAGTAGTCCGAGCAGAATGAATTCTTCCTCAGGAGGGCGTTTTTTTCAAACACTTCTCTCTCTCCCTCTCCTCCCGCGTACATTCATATACACTGCTCGCGTTTTTCACGTCGCAGGTTATATATACTCAAGGACGCAATTTACATTGGAAAGGATCGCGAGAGCTCGTAACAGCGATTGGTCAGCAGCGATTTTAATCTACACAGAGAGAGAGCGCAAGCACAGTCTTATCAAGCAGCAGCAGCAGCTCTAGCTCTCTCTTTCTCTCTCTCTCTCTCTCCTTCTCTCTTTCGCCGACGAGCAATTAGCTTTATATCATAATTCCAATGCGAGTTTATCTACGCGCGGGCAGAAACATTGGGTCGATTAGCTGGGACAGGCGTGCTTTATAACAGTCGTACACGCGGCAAGCGAGCGCATTCCCCGGCTTGATGCGCTTTTGATTTTACTGGCCGCGTGCGCGCGCGCTGCATTTAGTAGCCAAGTGCTATAAAGTATACTGTGGGCATACACACACACACATACATACATATACACACGTGTGTGCCCACGGATATAAATTGTGCATTATGAAGGTGCATAAACAGCGCGCCGATGGCCTGTCTTAAGGCTAATTTATCCTTAATTCCGCCACTTTATTCTTATACGGGGCTTCGCTGTTGTAGCGGTATATATACACGTAGACACTGCGAGTACAGCGGGTTGTATATTTCGCGCGGATGTCTCGTTTACCAACGCGACTGTATAAGCCCCAAAGGGGATGACCGTCGTCGTCGATGACTATACACGCGTGCATCAGTGTTGCTTTATTTTTCAGAAGAGTTACAATGTCTGGCTATCTTCAAGGACGAAGACACGACGGACACTCGGTGAAATATATATATATATGTATATATGCGTGTAACAGTGTGACGCTCGTCGGCGGGAGAGTTTCAAGGGCTCTACGGGCGCTGCAGGTATTTTTAGAACATTTTCGCTTATTATGTTGCCTGCGAGGTATTTATCATATGAGTTGAGAGAAAACTATGCACAGTATATCTTTGTTAACTTGATCGCATAGCAGCGCGAGATTAAAAACGATTATATACATATATACTCAGGCGTGTATATATAGTCGGAGCTCGGAGGCATGCGAAAATAAAAGCTAAAAGTGTTACATAGCAGCCAAATATCTTCACTCGTTCCTCTCTGCACACTTCATAAAAGTGCAAATATTTTTACGAACCTCGTTAGTCGGGCATTGTGCACGCGCCCAACGGCAGCGCGCAAACAAGTCGCGCGGCGGTGAATGCACTGCTGGGCGCGCACAGTAGTATAAAAATAAAAAAAGGATACCGGCTATCACTTTGGGCGAAACCTAGTAGCCAGATTGGTCCTCTCCCTCTGCCTATCTCTCTCTCTCCCCTCTTTCTCTCGGCTGTCCAGGCGATGCGTTTCGCTTTCGCCGGAATAAATCAGGACGTCTCGGACGGGCCGCTTAAACGGTTTAGGACCGGGGGCCCCCTGCTCTTGAAAAAGGGGGGCCTCAAGAGATGCAGTTAATACCCTTCGACGGACAATTTAATTTGAGACCGTCCGCGCGCATTATACGCAGTGCACACTCGCTCTCTTGCTCGTGAGTTTGTTGTTTGTTGCTCTTATTTTTTCCTTTTTTTTCGACGGCTTGCCGACCGAAACTAATCGCGAAAATCTAAATACATAATGCATCGAGGCGTGAGATTTGCATTCGTTATTTCGCGCGTGTTAATTCCCCAGAGACAAATTCGATTTTATCATGCAATCTGCCGCTGCCGTAGCTGCTGCTGCTGCTGCTGCTACGGGGCGAAATGATATTTCGGTTGTTTTATTCTTCGACATTACGAAAAGGGTCGTTCGTGAATATGTCGGGCCGAATGGTATACATGTTTATTTTTTTTCGTATATGTGTTGTAGATCGTGATTCTAATGTTATGTTGATGTTTGTTCTACCATATGATTACAAATTTAACAACGCCCACGTGTCGGTAGCACGCGAGGAAGTATACAAAGGTGTGCCGAGATTTGTACTGCACGGCGTTAAGTTACAGCGCGTAAAGATCGTAATTATTCAAAAGCAAAAAGATCGCAATTTCTGCAGTGCGCCCGCGGAGAGCAAATTACAGCGCGGTGTGATGTAGCTTTTTCTTCGCACAGAAAGAGAACGATAATGCACTTTTCGTACTTGGAATTCTTTTCGGCAACCCAGCCGAAATTGTACGAGGAACCGGCGGTACGTTGGTATATACTCCTCCTCGCATTTGTGGCAGTAAATTTTTTTTTTTTCAAAGTGAGAGACCTGCAAAGATCGGAAATAATCACGCGCGCACGCGCAACGCAACAATAGAAGGGTTCAAGGGCTACATTTCAGGGGGCAATTACGATATGCTTCTTCTTCTTCTTCTTCTTCTTTTCTCAGCTTGGTATATCGGTGCCCCCAAAAACTGGTTGAAAGAAGGGCTTGTTTTGCGCGCGAGCGAGTGAGAGAAGACAGCCGAGCACAAGCAAAGCGATAGAGGAAGAAGAGACAGAGTAAAAGGGAGAGAGCGAAAGGGAGAGAGAATGCTGGGCAGCAGCCATGGGTGTTTTGTGTGTACACACGGCGAACCTTCGCATAGAAAAATACGTCCTATGTATATGTGAGTATACCGGGACAGACCGGATGTCTGAGACGAATGCAGTGCTGCTGCGAAATGTAAAGGCATTTCACGGACGTGTGCCTTATGCAAATTCCAGCATCGCCGTTGCCGCTGCTGCTCGATCTCTCCCCCGGGACGCATTAGTATACGCGTGCTCGCGCGCGCACCGCCAAAGTCGCCGGGGCGGCTACCCGATTCACCGCGTATATAACGCGGGCTGTAGCAGCCCGCCGCTACCTCACTCTTGCGAGCGCACACGCCTTTTTATATCCCCGCTGCTGCTGTTGCTGTCGGCTTCTTTTTTGTTATATCCCCTCCCTCGTTTCTTTTTTTTTTTGCTTATTTTTTGGTTTCTCACTGCACGCTCGCGGGCTTACCATTCCTGATTTCATTCTTCGATCCGTCCGAGCGTGCGTAAAAACGAAGAAAAGTGTATGCGCGTGTTGAGGGTATATATGTATACGTATATATGTGCGGAGTGTATATAACCGAGAGAAGAAGGGGAATATAAAGAGGGAAGACGAGTTCACGGCGTTTTAAATCAATAAAAGGGGGAGCAAAGAGAGAACTGCACGCGTATATAAGTACGGGCATGAAATAGGTGAAATTTGTTCGAGTCCCAGGGGGATGCGTAAACGTGTATAACTGAGAGAGAGAGAGAGAGAGAGAGAGAGAGAGAGAGAGAGAGAGAGAGAGAGAGAGCGAGGAGCAGGGGAATCAATTAGGAGGAGGAATATCAAGATAATGACGAGATCATGCAACCCGTGGAGAGTTGAGAGCAGCGCAAATCAGATTACTCACACAGACTCGCGAAACGTATACTACACACGCGTGATCTGAATTTTTTATGCGAATTAAAGATTTCCGTCTCTAGGATCTCGCTCTAGTAGTGCAAGTATATATGTGTGTGTGTGTATATATATATACACACACACACACACACACACACACACACACACACACGTGGACGAGAACGACTCACTCGAGGGCGACTCTCTACTGCGAGAGAGCGGGCAGCGAACGCGGACGAGCGAGAAACATAGAGAGAGGGAGAGAGAGAGAGCACCTGCAGGCACTGGTTCGACTACTCGCGCAGGTGATCCGGACTCGAATTAAGAGAGCCGGCGAGAAGGCCAGACAGGTTTCTCTCTATACGAGCTAGAACTGCTCTCTCTCTCTCTCTCCCGGCGAGAGCCCATGAATAAGTCGATCGCGCGCGCAAGCCGTCGACGACGACGACGACGACTGCTCGCCGAGGCTCAAAACGCGAGTAAGCCTGGCGCGACTTCGTGGAGAACTCTGCACTGTTCGAACGGAGGAGAAGGAGATCGAGAGACACTGAATTTCGAGCTGTCCGACATTAAGCACGACAAATTGTCCTGTTACGGAAATTTGTCCCGTTCTCTTTATTTCGTAATATCGATCCGATATAAACTTGCGTTTTCTGTGTATATGTATGTCTTTCTATCGAGTCGGTCTTGTTATAATATGAGAAGACGATCTTCTTTATTTTTTCATTATTTCTAGATTAATCTTCTTCCGACAGTTAACTCCAGCTCTTTTCCACGCTCCGCATATAACGTAATCTCCCGAGAGATATTGTCTGTGTGGCAGCGGTGCGTACACATTCGCACGCAATTTGTATGCGTAATGTGTGTTCAACGTTACATCAGAACGTTACACGAGAGAGAAAGAGGACGTGTCGTACGCTCGTTATCTGCTTTTACAGCACGTGTGCGAAAAAATATTGGCATCTTGAAAAGTTTCACTTCGTTCCCTCGTCAATCACGAAATTAATCTCCCGCAGAAGTATTATACTGCAGCTGAACCTCACCTCATCCCCTGCCAAAGTTCAGAAGCAGCACGCATGCACCGGGATAAAAATAACCAGCGCAGCGCACGAAATTAGAATTCGGTTTAATTAGAGGTCGATCCTAGCATTGAAATAACGGACACTCTCTCTCTCTTGCAGAAAATCCGCTCTCCACTATATATATACGTATATACACGGCGGTGGCAGCGGCCGGTCAATGCACCGTAGCCCAGTTTTCGAAATAGAAGCCGCCGAAAGATCTCTCTCCTCCTCCTCCCCCTGCGTTCTCCCTTCACTGTCGTAGTATCGCGTCTGGCTGCCCCCACCCTCGCCTCCACGGAGCGATGCACTCGCGCTAATTCGCGGAATCGTGAGAATATCGGACTAGAGCGAGAGAGAGAGAGAAGCAGTCGTCTTGTCTTGACCACGCGCCAAATCCCCCCCAGGAGAGAGAGAGAGAGAGAGAACGTGTATTTATACGCGCCGGCGAGCTTGCGCGCGAGCGTGCGTACGTGAAAGAAATTAATGCGCGCCTACCGGGCGAGGCTTGCTACGGCTGCTGTTGCATGTGTGTGGCCACGTGTGTAGTCTGCGAAAGTGTATACGTGTGCGTGCCTGTGTAGTAGTTGTGAGCTGCTTCTACTGCTGCTGCTAGCGAAAGTCAATGGCTCGTTGAACTTTTTCTCTCTCTCTCTCTCTCTCGCTCTGCTCTTCGTGGCACAGAGCTCTTCGTTCGCCGAGTACAAGTGTGTGTATAGACGCGCTCGTGTGACGGGAGAGATCGAGCGTTATCGAAGCGCTTCTTTTTTTTCACAGTGGTTTTATCGGCCGCTCGTATAAACACTAAAGACTTGTTTATTGTGCTCTCGATACCGATAATTCTCCGGTTACAAGAATGCCCGAGATATATACCCGAGTCGCTCTCGTCGAGTTATTCGAAAAAATTCATCGGTAAACACGCATGATCGCCAGCAGCCAGGCGGTATATCAGTTTTTTCAATTTGACGTTTTAAACACGTCAGTTTTTTCGCATTTAATTATACACGCGCCGTCTCTTTTCGAAATACACGCGTGTATATATATATGTATATACATATACACGCGAAAATTGCTGAGGCGCCGGTGTTTCACTGTGACAAACTACCGTTACACATTTGACTTAATATTGGGAGCAGCGTGCGGCGTCGGCGTATTGCTACACACTATATACACTGCGGCAAAACGCAGGAAGCGTTTTTTTCTTTTCGGTGTTCGACAAAAAAGCGTAAAAGATATACAAAAATCGAATAGGCTGCCAGCAGGCAAAGTACGCACTAAAAAAATCGTACAAATATCTGTCAATCACCCGCGTGATACACATAAGACACATCGGCGTCTCTCTACAACTTATGTGTTCTAAAATTAACACACTTCGCTTCGAAGTTCTCAAATATATATACACAGTTGGTTCGTTCTGCACGTGTCGGTCCAATTTCCTAAAGAAAGCCGAATAACTGGTGCACACGGGAGGTAAAAAAAAAAAATAAAATAAAACTCTTTTAGTGCAAGCTGCGGCGTGCGTATAACGGCTTACCTGTCGAAATCTCTCGCGTCTAGATAGCGCCTGCAACCGACGTCCCCATAGCAAGAGTCTCAAGTTTTTACACAAGTCCTCGCACGCCGATCGCGTCATTGTCGACTGCTCACCCACTGCACTGTATCACTACTACTACTACTACTACTACTATATTCGCATCGTCGTCCCACGCGCGGCACAACACAGAGACTGACGGCAAAACTAATTATTATCGCGGGCGGGTCGAGACTAAGACAGAGATAAGCGCGAGAGAATTTCGGAGAAAGGAAGAGATTATTCGAACGGAAGATCACGTAGGCCATGTATCACACATACGAGTGAATTTTCGGGACAAATTGCGTGTGTAGGTAACATGCAGTGCTGCTGCAACCCCGCAGAGAGGCCATGTCTTACCAAGACACCATTACGACGAGTCTATTCGCAAGACACGCGCGCGGATATCTGTTTTCCTCGCTCTTATCTCGCTGACGTGATCGCGTCCTGCAAGTCATTATCTACACTCTCTTTCTCTCTCTCTCTTTCTTTCTTGCCTTTTTCGTTTTTGGTCGTTTCTACGCCGGCAACGTCATCTTCTTCTCGTGTCGGTGAGAAAAAAGAAAGAGAGAGAAAGAGAGAGGGAAAGAGACGCTTCCGTTCGTAGTACTACTGCAGCGTAAGAATGAATGAACGAACAAATGAATGGAACCAACTGCTGCACTGTCCCGACACTCGCGGTGTTGACTCGGCGCGTCGATACGCGCGAGATACCACGTCGCCCTATAGTCACTCACTTACTCGATTGCCCATCGCTCTGCTCTTTCTCTCACAGAGTCGGATCTTATCTGTCCTGCGCAGAGCAAAGATAAGCGCATAGCCGCCAAGGATTTTCTTATAGACGATCGCTGCGCTGCTGACCTTTTTTTATCAGACCTACTTTGCTCGCTCACACATACACACACACACTTTCGATTCTCTTAATGAAGCTTTATTGAAAGTTGCTCGAAGAGTCAAAGAGTCGCAATTTATTATTTTTCTCTAGTATATTTATGACTGCCGTATAGAGATAATGAAGAGGTCTTCGACGCGTTGAGAGCTTAATGAGGACGATCGTATGAATGGGGTGTGCGCGAGTGAATAAGCGTGCGTTATCGCTTATATGCGAGAGAGTGGAACTTTTGCTTCGGTTATTCTATATTTACCGTTCGCGCAAATGATGCACCGACACATATATTTCAAGCCTATATCAAAACACATATATGGCTATACGAATGAAAATTAAAATACGTGAAAGGCCCCGCTTTATTATTACACGTAGCCTATACATACATAAAATGAGGTACATGACCAAAAGTTTTGTTTGATGGCAGCTCCTCTCCGATTAACCAAACGACCACAAATCAATTTAAACGTCACAAATGAGCGATCCCGCGAGATTGAAGCCGCTCATCGACGTTAGGCGTTAGAGCCGCGTATATATACTGCTCGCATCGTATATGTAAATCCAATCGAAAAACTCGAAGCGATAACAGAATCTCGACCCAATATGTAGTAGTGCTCTGTGTTGTACGTATTTCGCCGCTTTATCGGCATCACCGCTACTAATAGCAACCTTTCAAAAAACGAGACGAGCTCATATATACAAGTAAAGCAGCAGCAGCCGCGACGAGGCATTCCAATCTGACGGCTTGTATATAGTTGCGGGCGCACGACGCCCACGAGCAGTGCCTTATACCTGCAACCGTAGCAGCTATAGAGAAGTACAGTTGCTCATTAGAATAAAAAAGATTGCCCGGTTATAAAAGGAGTACGCGTCTACGGTATAGATGCCATAGATCGAAGGGTATAGACACACACGCTAGGCGTTTATGACATAATTCAATCACAGAAAAGTGCCGCTTATGTACACATTCGAGGATTAAGAAACTGAAGTAGAGGTTCAACGTCCCTCTAAGACCGTGTCGTCTTACACACAATATATATGTATATAAACGGTTAGAGCAGTAGTGCGACACGATTTTTCCGTTCGGTTGACGACGATTATTGGGAAGAGTGGTGTTTCGACATTGCCGTGTGCGCTCTCGAGACTAGACACTACTGTCGTCTCTTTCCATAAACGTGTTCGATGAGCAGACGCAGAGGGAGGCTGCTGCAGGGTCAACGGACGTCTTGTAGCGTGTTTCAGCACATACAGATACTTGTCTCTCTCTCTCCCTCTCACGCCCCTCGCCGTCTGCACTTTTTGCCAAACGCTTACTACTCGCTCTCGCTCACCTTTTGTCATCGCGCAGGTACGCCTATATGCTATATACCTGCACGTTAGCGTCGCCAACAGCGGGCCAATAAATTTAGCGCGCAACCTTCGCTCTCTCTTTCTCCGTTGCAATGAACTCTCCGACAGCGCGACGTTCCTTCTTTTTTTTTCTTTCTCACTATGGCGCACGCGACAAACGGTTCTCTTGCAGCTGTCGCCGTTGTTATGTCGGACCCCTGGTCCTTGCTTTTTGCCTTTTATAAACTAAGTTTTCACGTGGAAAATCGTTCAGGTAAGGCGGTTAAAATGTCGTTAAGAAGAGATTTTCATGAATGAGCGCCCTCGAGGTATGCGCGAGTATAAGCAAACGTGCCACTCCCGGGTGGTGTAAGATTCTAGGTGCTGCAGTTGACAGTATAAGTATTATTTTTGTTAATTCGATACGTATGAAGGAAACATAATATAATTATTGTTTCTACGTGACGATGTTTATTTGTCAAATTCAGCCAATCAGCTGTGAAAACACAAGACAAATTTCGGAACAATAGCCTATGGAAGACGTATACGAACCCCTTCCGCTAATGAAAACACAAGAAAGGGTCGACCCCCCTATATAGCGCTCTCTGTTTTCCCTCACTCGAGCACCGAAATCCCAAAATTTCGAGTACCGCTCAATGACACACTCGAAGCTCAACACTCGACGACGGTATCCCAGCAAGACGAATTACCAAGTGTCATTCTTTAATACCCTCCTGCTTGAATACTTCCTCTCTTTCTCTCAGTCTTTCTCTCGAGTCTACTACACTATCTCTCCTCTCCTCCCGCCTGAGACGCGAACAATGTCTCAATCTCCGGCATCTCTTGCTTCGCGCTCTCGCTCTCTCTCGCATAAGCGCGCAGGCGGAGGCGAAGTCACGTTTTCTCTGAAAACGTGATGACGAGCGAATCGTGAGCCCTCGCGCGCTCACCTACCTCCTACTACTATGTGGGCCATTATATGTAACGTTCTTCTTCTCACCTCTCTTCTCTCTCTCTGTCGAGAGATCACCGTCACCGCAACGTCAAAGAGTTGCGCTCTGTATATATAAGCAAGCATCAAGGCCGGTTATTTATCACGATCGCTCGGGGTTGAAAGCGCTAAATCTTTTCGCTTTTTTAAACCCCCTTATAGAAACGCGAGTGTGCTTTTGTGTGCGTGTATGTGTATACGGAGAACGAGGGGAGTTGGAGATGAGAGGTGCGAATAGAAAAGAAAAGATGATGCTCGAGAGGAATGTGGGTTATTGAAAGGGGTGTGCTTGCTTCTACCTCGGCCTCTTGTCAATTGCCTCTCGTAAATCATCGGCCGTTCGGATTTCGTATTAAACGGTCACGTCTCTACTCGGTCAGTGTAAATAGGATTACATATACGTGTATTATGGTAGAGAGAAAAAAAATGCCAGTGTATATACAATATACATGTATCATAAATGGCAGTAGGGCAGTCTAATCTAAACAGGAAGTCTCATTGAATTCGGGAAAATGCGTTCCCACGCGCGTGTAAGTAGAAGGCCAAACGGAGCTAACGCAGGAAATAAATATTTATCTCGCAAACGTTTGATCTAATTACACACAGTCTCCTATCGTGTCAGACACACATATACACGAAGAAACAGATATACAACAAGATTCCGAAATAAAAGTATCTGCACACCGTCTCGCGGGATTAAGATCGCCTGGCTAAGATAAAGTCTGCGCATACATTTCGCCCCTCTCCTCCCACCGCCACACATTTCCTGAATGAATCGAAGCCTTTCCTTTGATTTTCGTCGTACTCGTATACGCGTACAAGTACATACAGAATCCTGCGAGCAAAAAGCAACAACCCCGGCGTCTGCGTCTATACTAAACGAAACGAGACGAGACGTCGGGACATGTTCCGTCCGACGAAATTAGAATCCTCTCCCTCCTCTCGTCGTCGTCGTAGTCTTCTTCGTCATGTACGTCTCGTGTACGCGAAACAAGGTGTGGGTCTAGTCTAGCGGGGGCCCGAAAACTGCATTCGAAATAAACCACGGAACTGGAAGGTAGCCAAGAAAAGTGCACTCGTTCTCTTTCTATTCTATCTCACGCGCGAGCGTCATTCAACCACGAGAGCGTGAGATTAAATACAGCGATGCAGCCGAGCGTAGATACGAGTGGTAACAAAAAAAGAAAAAAAAAACATAAGTCGACCAGTGGGTGTCGATAAAACTGTCACTTTTAGAATTGTGTGAGCCTGTGAGAGAGAGGCACTTGCTACAGCAATAGTAAGGTTCTGCTCCCATCGTCCGGCTTTAAAGAGACTAGCTACTAATACAGAAGTACCCATCGTATCTACGGGTAAGTATAAGAGAGAAAGATATCTCGGTTGATGGACGCGTAGCATAATACATCTCGCGATGGAGAAGCCTGATATACCGAAGCTCTTCTTGAGAGAGAGAGAGAGAGAGAGGGAGAGAGAGAGAGAGAGAGAGAGAGAGAGAGAGAGAGAGAGAGAGAGAGAGAGA
>JAYJLV010097332.1:0-12410 GCA_036873485.1 Torymus texanus | reverse complement strand
GAAAAATAAAAAAAAATTTACGAAAAAAAAAATTTTTTAATGCCTTATTCTAAGGACTTATTGACCCACCCTCGTACAATGGTTGTATAACGCTTGTCCTGATGAAAACAAGAAGATCATTTCTCTTATTGTTTGTGTTATTTTTAGTTCAAATGAAAATGTTTTTGCTTTTTTTTTCTATTTAAATGTTTTTAATCTGCACATACAACTGCACTATCAAATTGTTAAATACTATGTATTTCTTGTTAAATCCGCGTTTAAGGGCATATTTCCTAGAGCGTTAATAAATTATACTACAAACAAAGAAACAAACAATAATAGTTCATGGATCTCTAGCATAATGGTGAATCAGAGGAGATCAGATAGGTCATCACTGGCTAGGTGAGCCCGTAACGATTGAACTATACAGAGTATGTCAAAAGTCCAGGGACAGCACGATAACTCGGCGGAAATCATTTTCGGAAAAACTGTTTCAGGCAAAGGTTTCAGGATTTTTCCCTGGCTATTTGACGGTGACCTTAAATTTGACCTTGACTATGACTGAAAAAAACATTTTTTGCAAAAGTGCATTCTCGCTGAGTTATCGTGCCATCCCGGGACTTTTGGCACACCCTATATATTCGCAGGCAGAGCCTGGAGCTGGAGCGGAGTAGGGTAATGTAAGAGGGTATGGTTACGTTAGCATGCTTCGTGAAATAGTCGGCTGCGCTACGTTACGTGTCTGACGACGCGCACTCAGTTTCTACAATCGCTACGGAGTGAGGGTATTGGTACAAGAGGGCTTGGTCGACTGTCGCACGCGTGAGATCGCTGGGCGAAGCCTGCGTACACGAAGGAAAGTACGGTCGTGGTGTGCGGTGTCGCGCTCGATTGTCTTCGCACCATTTAACTCACTCCCATTTCCTCCTCATTGATTTATTCACTTTGAAATTTTTGCGACATGTCCTTGATGGCCTTTCGTAACTTATAAACCGAATAAGAAGCCCTTAAGAATATACAGAAGCGAATACTAGCTGTTTAAAAATTCAATTACCTGAATCTAGAGATGATGGTTTTTAAAACTTATGAGGTAATAAAAGTTGCTGCGACGTTTTAACATTCTAGGGCACGAGGATCAAGAAAAATCTTCACATATTTAAACGCGGTAGTCGCTGCCTATGAGACGGCGAAATCCGCCCGTCTATGGGCTCCTACAAAATTTGTTGTTATTCATTATCCTCGTGTCCTAGCGTATTAAAACTTTACAGATACCTTCACTAACTGTTAAATTTTAATACTTAATAGTTGAAATTCGACAAATCGAAAATAATAACACAATTTTTCTTGCTTAATATAATATCTCAAGGTTTAGATTATTACAATTTTTAACAATTATTATTCGTTTCTGTACGTGCTTACGGACTTCTTATTAGTTCCATCAGTTGCGAAAGGCCTTCCAGAAAATGTCGAAAAATTTTGGAAAGAATCAATGGAAAGGAAATGGTAGTGAGAAAAATACGGTGCGAAGTTGGGATGGCTAGTAGCTGACCGTGCCATCTTGATTTCGCTTACGTTTATAAGAATGTTTTCTTTATAAATGGAATTCTTACATCTAAATTCAATTGTGAATCCCTTCTTTCCAAAATTACCTGTTCTTTTCACTTTTCATTAGTTAAGGAAATAAATATAAAAAGTATGAACATTTGAGTGATGGAGTTATAGATTCCAAATACTACAATCTTGTAAATATAAATTTAAATCACATCATGATATATATATATATATATATAGGATGTTATGTAATCATTGAAAAGCCACTTTTAAAATTAACTGCGTATCATATTTTCCTGTTTTCAAAATTAAACAACATTTATTCCGTCCGAAGTTATTAAATTTCGAAGATAAGCCAAAGTACTCTGATATATCACTAAAATTCGCAGTTTACACTTTCCTCATTTTGAAAGGAAAATTATTTCATATTCAAATTTTGTAATAATTACCTACTCCACTCTTCTTTTAATGATTACGAGCTTTATTCTTATTGAACTACATAACCTACGACATGAAAAGTAAATAAAAGAAACAGGTAATTTTGGAAAGAAGGAATACACAATTGAATTTTAGACGTAAGAATTAAATTTATAGAGAGATCATTTTTATAAACATAAGAGAAGTTAAGACGGCGCCGTCAGCTACTAGCCATCCCAACTTCGGACCGTATTTTACTCGCTACCATATCCTTTCCATAGATTATCCAGTGTGTTCACGGGAATAGGTTTCGTTGCTAATTTTTTCTATGCGCAATTCATCGTCAGAAAGCATATGAAAGAATAAATTATCGCGAGAATGAAAAACAGCGATTTTTGAATGTGGATTTACTTACATGATTTTGGGGTTGTTGATGGGAATACGTTTCGTTGGTTATCTTTTTTTAGGTGCAGTTCATCGCCAGAAAGCATACGAAGGATAACATTAACGCGAATACGAAAAACAACGATTTTGGAATTTTTTCCTCTGCCACTATATTTACGTGATTCTGGGGCTGTTTATGGGAATAGAATTAGTTGGCAATTTTTCTCTAGACGCAATTCATCGTCAGAAAGCATACGAAGGAATAAAATTAACGCGAATACCAAAAATAAAGATTTTGGAATTTTTGTCCTCTGCCACTATATTTACGTGATTTTGTGGATGTTCAGGGGAATAGATTTCGTTGAAAATTTTTTCTAGGCGAAGTTCATCGTCAGAAAGCATATGAGGAAATAAAATGAACGCGAATACCAAAATCAACGATATGGGATTTTGGACATATTTACGTAATTTCGGGGGTGTTTAGGGGAATAGAATTAGTTGGTACTCTTTCTCTAGGTGCAGTTCATCGTCAGAAAACTATGACATAGTCAAAACTATGACTGCCGTCACCGAGTTCAACCGCCGAGACGACGACCACCGCAGCCGCCCTCGCCTCAACGACAGATCTTCAGCTACCAGCGTGCGCAGAATTAAGTATGTGCCCACTGCGAGCGTACTTTTGTGATGTGACCGCGCGTGCTGCACCGGTAGAACGCTCCGCGCCGACAGTCTCGACCTGCGCGTGATTAGTAGACGAATGTTACAGTCTTTTTATTTTGATAATATAGTTCTGGTTTTTATCTTAAATATCACGAGTGCTGATTTCTACCCGGTTCCTCCCGTCCGAACTCCCCTTTTCCGACTTTCAGCTAGCCGCCGGTCAACCGAGAACGAGGATACTGACGGGTAATTAAAGCTGCGCGCGTACAGGTAAAGCGCGCGCAGTATTGTATTTGCAAGAGCGAGTGCAACCACTGCCGAGTGTGCTGCTAGACAGGGTAACTATTAATTAATGTAATATCGAATTAAATGTAAAGGTCGAGCGACACTAGTTTGAATAAGAAAAATTAAGGTGCGCGTAGAACTTGGACGTGCGATAACGTCTAGTCAGTTACGGACGTACGATAGCGGTGACTGCATCTGAGGCACGAAGTGTCTGCTATTGTTGTTAACTATGCAATTATTATAAACAACAAGTTGTTAGGGATTGCAGCCACCGCTATCGTGTAACGAAATTCAGTAATAAGTTCATTAATACCACGTACAATTGTGACAATAATTATTTATTATATTTGTTAGTAAAATTTCTTTTGGGGTAACAACCCGCAACCGGAATTTTCTTTTCGTTTTTTTTGGTGATTAAAATTTTTTTTGTTTGAATTTTTTTGTTGAGTTTTAAGATAAATAACCGTAACTGACATAATTAAGTTACAGTTGGTAATCGAGTACGACAAATAACGAATTGACGATAAAAACATTTAAGACGTTACTCGCAATCCCTTCCATTTGGTACATTGGAGAAGAAGAAATACCTAAGCCTTAAGCTGTAGTGCGGTAAAGATAGTATTCAAACCCGCACAAGAGATTTTCCGGAGAATAGACTCCGTCTTCAGTGAAGTCACCTTGCATCTAGTAGGTATGTGTGAAGGACTTAAGGAGCAGTGCATAAAGCACATAGTGCAGAGAATAGGTATCGGTAAATAGCCGAAAAAGCGCTTGCGCACACCAATCGGTAAGATAGCGATAAAAATGTCAGACCGCGTAGCTAGCGCAGTAGAGGACTGGGTGCTGACGCTCACAGAAAACGAAGTGGCGGAGGCGCTGGGGCTCTTAGAGTTGAGAGCGGAAGTAAATACCTTCCATCGCTTCGCACACCTCACAAATTGGATGCTGGGGAATTATTCGGCATCAGACTTCGAAGAGTCGACCGAACCAGCGGAGGCGGCGGCCAGGAGGAAAGGACTTCGAGAGGAACTCATACAATCCTATCTGCCGCCAGCGAAAAAGACGAAGCTCTGCTAGAGATAACTGGGGAAGTAACGCACCCATTGCAACAAGCGCAGGAGGACCCCACAGTTTAGGGAAACCTGGATAAACCGACTACCCCACCAGGAAGTCAGCCAGCGAGAGAGTCGAGGTAACAGAGCCTACGGGTGACCCGGCATCTCGACAGCGGAACGAATGGCCGCGACTTGTCTCAGAAGACGACAAAGAATTTGCCGCGCTTCGAGAGCTGAGCGTGCTGCTATGTCAGCTGATTGAGAAGGTGAACTCGCTGCAACGCCAAGTGCAAGAGCTCACACGAGTAAGCGCGTCCAGTACTAGGCCCGAGTCAAGAAGGCAGCCCACGTCGAACGTCCGATTCCAAGAGACCTTCACGATAGGGGGAGGAGACCCGTCCTCCAGCCCTCTCGAGCCTAGTCGGCGGCCAGCCCGGCGACAGACACAGTCTGGCCTCCCCACGGTACACCGAGACTGGGTGAAGGGAGAGAGTAGTCTCCCACATGAGAGTACAAGCTATTCGACGGGCAGCTCTTTCCCAACGAGGGATTCACAGTCCTCGAGGAAATGGCATTCGGATTCTGGGGAGCCAAAAGCCAGAGCATCGACGTGTTCCTAGCTAGGCTGGAGGACTGTCGAATCTTGGTGAACCTCACGGAAGAAGAGGTTCTGTCATCTCTCTCCAAGATATTCACGGACACCGCAGCAACCTGGTACAGGAACGAGAAGTACAAGTGGAAGTGCTGGACAGACTTTTGTCCGCCGCCAGACGCTCGTACAGAACTAGCCGCAGGTACCAACAGAGGCTGATGTCGGAGGCTAACAATGGGACACAAGAGGCGGTCGAGCGCGTGAGAGACTACATCACGTGTCTCGTGGCGATTATGAGAAAATTAGCGCCCCCTCCGGGCGCCGAACAGCAACTAGACCTGTTGCATTGGAACTTAAAGCCTTAGAACCAAGCGATGGTACGGCGAGCTGAGGTTTACTGGACCGAGGACCTGCTCGACTTCGAAGCCGAAGATAGGCGGCGTCACGAAGGAAGAGACGTCCGTCCTAGACCTCCAGCCGCTTATTAGGAAGTGGTTAGAGACACAAGAACGGACGTAATATCCCCCAAGGTAGAAGAACATCTGAAGTCCCCGGAACGGGGGGAGGGAGATATTTCTCGAAAAAGCGAGGTAGCGCGGATTTCTACCAGGTTCCTGCCGCCCGAACTCCCCTTCTCCAACTTTCATCTAGCCGCCGGTCAACCGCGAACGAGGATACTGACGGGTAATTAAAGCTGTGCGCGTACAGGTAAAGCGCGCGCCGTGTTGTATTTGCAAGAGCGAGTACAACCGCTGCCGAGTGTGTTGCTAGACACACAAATAACGCGAATACCAAAAATAACGATTTAGAATTTTTTCCTCAGCCACTATATTTTCGTGATTTGGCCGGTGTTCAGGGAAATAGAATAAGTTGCAAATTTTCCGCTAGGCGCAGTTCATTATCAGAAAACATACAAAGGAATAAAATAACCCGAATACTGATAATTATGATTTTGGAATTTTTTTCCTCAGCTACTATATTTACGTGATTTTCGGGGTATTTAGGGGAGTAGAATTAGTTGGTAATTTTTCTCTAGGCGCAGTTATTCGTCAGAAAGCTTATGAAGAAACATAATGAACGCGAATACCAAAATCAACGTTTTGGGATGTCGGACATCTTTACGTGATTTTGGGGGTGTTTAGGGAAATCGATTTAGTTGGCAATTTTTCGCTTGGCGCTGTTTATCGTCAGAAAGCATACGAAGGAATAAAATTAACGCGCATACCAAAATAACGATTTTGCATTTTTTTCGGACACTATTTTTACGTGATTTTAGGGGTTTTCAGGGGAATATAATTAGTCGGCAACTTTTCTCTAAGCGCAGTTCCTCGTCAGAAAGCAAACGCCGGAATAAAATTAACGAGCATACCAAAAATAACGATTTTGGAATTTTCTTCCTAAGCCACCATATTCCTGCTAGAAAATTAACCATCTTTTCTGACCAGCTCACTAACTATTGGCTAGATATTTAACCATATATTACCCAATAAATAACTGAAAATTTGGCCAGAATCTGGAGATCAATGAATTGACAATTGTAATTTATAACCTACATCGTGTGTATGTGTGGATGCAGTGAGCATGTTCAAGCAAGTTATAGAAGTGTGTAAGCGTCGATGACGTTACGCAGGTGGTTCGATCTGTAGCTTCCTGCGTCTATGTCTCGATAGACTTCGGATGTATGGTCTAGGTGTTCGGGATAGCCGATGACTGTATCCAGGTAGTGCGCTCCCTAGCTCTGTTGGTCTAGGTGTTCGGGATAGTCGATGACTGTGTCCAGTTAGTCCGCTCCGTAGTTTTGTTGGTCTAGATATTCGGAATAGTCGATGACTGTGCCCAGGTAGTGCGCTCCGTAGTTTTGTTGTTCTAGGTGTTCATACTCGTTGGAGGTGTAATCTAGGTGTACGCGGGGAAGCCGATGACAATGACCAGGTACTGCGCTCCGTAGTTTTTTTGGGTCTAGGTGTTCATACTCGTCGGAGGTATGGTCTAGGTATTCAGGATAGCCGATGACGGTGTCCAGGTAGAACGTTCCATCGTTTTTTGAGTCTAGGCGTTGAAAAAGTTTGAAAACATAAAAAACTACGATGCGCACTACCTGAACATCGTCATCGGCTACCTCGAACACCTAGACCACCTATCCGAAGAGTATCGAGACGTAGACGCCAAAAGCTACGGAGCGCACCACCTAGGTAACGTCATCGGCTACCCCGGTCGACACCTAGACACAAAGTACTGTAGGCACGATGTAGAATAACCTCGCTACGAGCTACTCATTCCAATGTTTAGTGCGCGTGCAGAGTAAACGACAGCCCACGCACGTAGTCAACAACAGCGAACCTGCTCTAACAATTATTTTGTACCACTCTAACCTCAAAATCAAAGCTTTGATGATTTTTCGGCGCTTGTGGTATTTGATTTAGTATGAAATTGTTATGGGAGGTGTTTTTGTATCTTGCTCGATTTTCTCGCTCGCTTCGCTCGGGCGAGAAACCTCGGGCAATGTAGAAAACCACCTCCCACATCAGTGTCATAATGTACTATTGAACAGAACTTGATTCTGACCAGAAACCGTCGCCCAGTACGTGGGGTTTCTGGACAGAATTTTCGCCAGATTCTGATTAATCACCAGAAATTTAAGTATATACTGGGCAATTTATGGTTAATTTTCTACCAGAGATTTACGTGATTTTGAGGGTATCTAGGGGAATAGAATCAATTGCTAATTTTTTGTAGGCGCCATTCATCGTCATAAAGCATATGAAGGAATAAGATTAGCGCGAATACCTAAATCAACGATATTGGATTTGGATATACTTACGTGAGTTTTGGGATATTTAGGATAATAAAATTAGTTGGTAATTTGTCTCTAAGTGCAGTTCATCGTCACAAAGCATATGAAGGAATAAAATTAGGGCGAATGCCAAAATCAATGATATGCGATTTTGGACATATTTACGTGATACTGGGGATGTTTAGGGGCATAGAATGAGTTGGTAATTTTTCTCTAGGTGCAGTTCATCGTCAGAAACCATTTGAAGGAATAAAGTTAACGAGCATACCAAAAATAACGATTTTGGGATTTTCTTCCAAAGCCATCATTTTTACGAGATTTTGAGGCGGTTTAGGGGAATAGATTTATTCGCTAATTCTTCTGTAGGCGCAGAAAGCATATGAAAGAGTAAAATTATTTTTACAATAAAAAACAGCGATTTTCGAATGTGGATTTATTAACGTGATTTCGGGTGTGTTCATGGGAATAGATTTCGTTGCTAATCTTTTTCTAGGTGCACGTCATCGAAAGGAAGCATATGAAGGAATAAAATTAACGAGCATACCAACAAAAACGATTTTAGAATTTTCTTCCTATGCCACCATATTTCCGTGATTTTAAGGGTGTTTTGTGGAATAGAATTAGTTGGTAATTTCTTACTAGGCTCTATTCATAGTCAGAAAGTATATGAAGGAATAAAATTGACGCGAATACCGAAATTAACGATATGGGATTTTGGAAATATTTACTTTATTTTGGGAGTATTTAGGGGAATAGAATTAGTTGGTAATTTTTCTCTAGGTGCAGTTCATTGTGAGAAATCATACGAAGGAATAAAATTGAAATGAATACCAAAAGTAACGATTTTGGTATTTTTTTTTTCAGCCACTATATTTACGTGATTTTGGGGGTGTTGAGGGGAATAGAATTAGTTAGAAATTTTTCTATAGGTGCAGTTCATCGTCAGAAAGCATACGAAGGAATAAAATTAACGCGAATACCAAAAGTAACGATTGTGGAATTTTTTGCCTCAGCCACCATATTTACGTAATTTTGGGGCTGCCCAGGGGAATAGATTAGTTGGACATTTTTCTCTAGGCGCAGTTCGTCGTCAGAAAGTATAAGAATTAATAATATCAACGAGAATACCAAAAATAACGGTTTTGGAATTTTCTCCCTAAGCCACCATATTTACGTGATTTTGAGGGTGTTTAGGAGAATAGATTTAGTTGCGAATTTTTTCGTAGGCGCGAAATCGTCAGAAAGCATATGAAAGAGTGAAATTATAGCTAGATTAAAAAACAGCGATTTTAGAATGTGGATTTATTAACGCTATTTTGGGTGTGTTCATGGGAATAGGTTTCGTTGCTAATTTTTTTCTACGTGCAATTCATCTTCAGGAAGCATAGAAGGAATAAAATGAACGTGAATACCATAATCAATGATATGAAATTTTTTTCCTCGCCACCCCCGCCTTTTGGAGATTTTGGGGGTGTTTAGGAACATAGATTTCGTTGCGAATTTTTTTTTAGGTTCACGTTAGGGTCAGAAAGCGGTAAAAGAAAGAAAATTAAGGAGGATATTAGATGCAACGATTTTAAAATTTTTGACGTAACCACTCGGATATTATTTACGTTTGGGGGATGGGGGTTGCTTGGTTTTAATTTTTTGGGGATTTTATATGTTTTAGTCATTTTCGGTAGTAGTAAATCATTTCTAATTGGAAAAACGATTTTACGCACTTCGTCTGGTCGGATCCCAACGTTGCAAACTTCGAACACATAGCTTCTACCTCCGCCGTCAGTGTTCCACTTTTGTGGACACTAGCGGTGGGTACCGGAGAACTATTTTCTCAAGCTGACGGCCTGAGATAGCAGTGCCTACAGTCTAACTACCTGGTCAAAGAGCACCTAGACAGAAGGCTTCAGCGCAGTGAGAGGTAGAGTAATAGGATAGCTCAGGAGGACAGCAGAATGGGTGTACACGTGAGTTCTGGGTATTACGTCTCTGAGCCGAGCCGATTACTCGCCCTTCCACATAGACGAAGACATAATGAATGAGTTATACCGCTTTATAGAAAATCCTTAAAATTAGTCGGAGGATATGCAATAAGAAATATAAATAAATATTTTTGTGAATGCGTTTCTGTTTGGAGCTTTCTACATGCCACATAGCTTGGGTTTCAGGTTCACTTTTTTATATTTACTTGTTGATAACAAATTAAATTTTTAAAAAAATAATATAGTCGTGTAATGCTCATAACTTTAGTGCAGAAAAGAAGAAAGTTCTTTAACTTTACAAATTCGTTGTTCTATACATTACACTCATAGAATATTATTGTTATTTTTTTTACTCAGCTTGGAATTATACATGATCTTTTTTATAAATTTTTTTATAATTCAATACAAATTGCGATTTTATTTCTTAAATTGGTAGTAAACTTTTTGCGTCCATGGATACTGCTTTTCCATCTGAAAATAATATCAATAGTTATATTGTTGTTAATAATAAGTAACTACAAATTACTTACAACTGGCTGGAACATAGGAATATATTCAGAAGCATAGCACGACCCATAAAGACCTCCAAAGATTAGTAGAAATGCTGGAATGATATATTTTATTGGATATCGTTCCACAGCTCCTGCATCGTATCGATCTTCACCCAACATATCTATATCAATATGTACCTGTAAACATTTACGTACCATTATTTGGTGAAGTCCAACACAATAATTTTATAAAGTGAATATGATGTAACTTGCATTGAAGACTTCATATGAGGCGTTTCATGTCAAATGCTCCAGTGCGGCGAGCGAGCGTCAAATCATGCTATTTCTAACTCGTGTTTACGATACTAAAACGTACTTAAAATTTACTGATAAGCCTATCCAATGTACTTTTTCCTCAGCTTTCCAATGATGTAGGTAGTTTTCCGAAAATTTTCATTTTCACCTTCAAAAAGTATAAATCGTGTTATATCACAAAAAGTATATTTATAATATTTTTTTTTGACCCTCTAGATCGAAAGCTGAGCATTTTTTACGTAGGAATAGTTATTTTCCAATAAGTGCCCGAGATGTTTTCTGCGAGAAATATAAGACGAAAGAGTAGGCGCAGCACGATTCTAGTGCGCTGGACGGCACGCAAGTCAGGCCCTAAGGCGGAGAGAGTCAGCGAGCCGTATTTCGCGCAGAAATAGCGCTGCATCTACTCTTTCGTCTTCTATTTCTAGCAAAAAACATCTCGGGCACTTTTTCGAAAATAACTACTCTTACGTAAAGAATGCTCCGCTTTCGATCTAGAGGGTTAAAAAAAATAATAAAAATATACTTTTTGAGATATAACACGTTTTATACTTTTTGAAGGTGAAAATGAAAATTTTCGGGAAAACTGCTTACACTATGGGAAAGCTGAGGAAAAAGTACGTTGGATAGGCTTATCAGTAAATTCTTTTAAGTACGTTTTAGTATCGTAAACACGAGTTAGAAATAACATGATTTGACGCTCGCGCGCCGCGCTGCGGCATTTGACGTGAAACGCGTCATATATGAAATCAAAATTAAGTGTAACTGCTTATTTTATTCAGGATTTGCTTAGATTATTATTATACGATTCCCTCTTATGTCTGAATGTATAAAGTTTAATCGACAGAAATAACAAATTGATTTCAAGAGTTATGGAATTTTGAAACCTTATACATTTAAATCTCAGAAAAAAACGTGGAAATAGAAACAAAAATATATCTTGAATAGAATTATCTAGACTATATTAGTTAATAAATAAAATCGGCAAATCATTCTTCAAAAACTAAATGTGACGTAACTAGTTTTGAATTGAAAAGACTAATATCTTTATTCTAATAATATTAGAACATATTCTAATAATACAGTGATTAGTTTTTTCAAATCCAGTTACGTCACATTTAGATTTCAAGAACGTTTTACGGATTTTCTTTATTAACTAATATAGTCCAGATAATTGTATTCAAGATATATTTTGGTTTCTATTTCCACGATTTTTTTCTGAGATTTGAATGTATAAGGTTTCAAATTCCATAACTCTTGAAATCAATTTGTTATTTCTGTAGATTATACTTTATACATTCAGAGCTAAGAGGAAATCATATAATAATAATCTAAGCAAATCCTAAATAAAATAAGCCGTTTCACTTTATTTTGGAAACAAAATACAGGACAAAAAATAAAAAACTAGTCCGTGCGATGACGTAGAACTTGATATTTCAATTTATATTAGACAACCACATTTATATTAGCACCGTTGAAGAGGATTCTAACAAATCGCCCTGCCTAAAGTTCTTTAGATATATTCATAGCAAAGTAAAAAATTTATTAAATTTTGAAATGGATTTAGTTGCAGATGTCCAATAACACAACCACTCAAAAAAAAGAAAGTGGTCAAACCCAGAGCACTGACTATCATATCCTTATGTATTTTGATGGGCTGATCTCAAATAAGACCTTACTTTTAGTCTATCACCTCAGGATATTGAGATACCTATAACTCTAAAAATTTCGGGGTGTCTCAATTTCAACGTCAAATACATTATTTTTTATTAATTTATCAATGTTATTGTGTAGTACTAATCATGCTCTACATAATCCATTATAAATTATGTGAATATAACTTTTCTTCTTGAAGATATATTAAATTAAAATATTCAGTTAATGTATCTCAAAGAAGAAACAATAATC
>JAYJLV010097321.1:0-12411 GCA_036873485.1 Torymus texanus | reverse complement strand
AAGACTTTGTAACGGCAGCGCGGCGTTGGTACGGCACAACGAAGAGGTACCAGCAGCGGTTGGTTGCTGAGGCCAACCACCGCACACAAGGGGCTGATGAGGAAGTGAGAGATTACATCACCTGCCTCATAGCGATTACGAGGAAGTTATCGCCCCCTCCCAGCCTCGAGCAGCAGCTAGACCAGCTGCAAGCAATGGTACGCCGTACCGACTTTAGTACGGTGGAGGAGCTTGTGACATGGTACTTTTTACAATTCAAACTCCCTCGTAAAAATCCCAAAAACCGCGCGCACAACTGCCAGCTACTCGCGAGCCTCTCCTATTGTCGCGTCTCCGCCGAATTTATATAGGGCGCCAGGCGGAGATTTTCCCCGCACGTTACCTCGCGCTACTACCGCGGCTAAGGTTCCAGACTCTCTCTCTCTCTTGACGGGCGGGTCCACGTTCTGCCGCCTCGGGAACGACGGCCTCACGCTCTCCCTGAACACGCGCACTCTCTCGCGAATCGGCCTCTGCGCGGCTTGATGTCACGAGGGCCTTACGTCGCTTGCAACAATTCCTTCCCCGCTGGGAAGGAAGGGCACCACTACCGGCAGTCTCGCGTCTACGCACTCTCGCACTTCTCACACTCTCTCTCTCTCTCTCTCTCTCTCTCTCTCTCTCTCTCTCTCTCACCCGAACTACCCTCTCGGCAGTACTACACCTGGCTCACCGTGATGCTGCCTGATCATCTGCGTCGCTCTCCTGGGGGATGTTGTAGCCCTGGGCTGCAGTAGTCGGCTCGTGGTGTCCTGGTCCTGTTCGTCCTCACTGCCCGATTCTTTACCTTACCCTCCTTCCACTCACACCTTTGCACTCGTCACCCACTCTCTCTCTCTCCCTCTACCTCCACACACACCTCCACACTCGCGGATTTCTTCCCTAATCGCTCTTGTCGTCGCGGCGGTCAGACAAGAAGTCCCCGCTCTCGCGCTCTTTCTCGCGCTCTCCCTTCCGCTCTCTCGCGGACCGCCCTTTTTCTCGCGCGCTTTTCACGTGCCTTAAAATAATTAGGCGCGAGATTTAAACTTATTGACGACGCTATTTACCGCGTCGCAAGCTTCTAGAGCTGGCATCCGATGCGGAGCAGACATTGGAGAACGCGAAGACGTTCCGTCCCCCGCCACTGCCGGCTGCAGCCCTCCTACCGGAGATAGCGTATAAGCCAGTAGCCACACCCGACGCGTCGAAGAGGCACAGGGCCGACCCGAAGGAGGGTAAGGTCGCAGTCTGCGCTCGCAGTGGAGAAATGGCCCAAGTTGGAGGGCTTGGAAGAAATGCTTCGGCGGGTGTTGTAGCAGAGTTTGGCGGAGATCGCCGGCCCCGGACCTGAACGTTCGGGGGGAAAGGCATCGAGTGAATGTCCCGAAGCCAGAGAATGCGGCGTCAAGCGCGTCGAAGAGCGCTACGCCAGCAGTAATTGATTAAATATTTTTGAGCATAAAAAAATATTTAATCAAATAAATTGGATACGTACAACTCTTCAGTTCATAGCCATATAAAATACCAATATTTTAAGCTCTCTCCCATTAAAATAAATACAGTTCCTAAATCTGGAGTCGGCGGCAGAGCGAAAATTTTAAAATGGCCATACCTTGGGATAAAATAAATAAAAAATTTTTTCAAGTTTCATTTTATTATAAATTAAATACATTTTTAGAATATTACTTCTACATATTTCTAATTATAAAAATTAATTTTTTTCAGGTCATTTTATGAAGAAAATTTTAAAGGTGTATGACCCCCTTAACGGAAAAATCGACAGCATATCGGAGGAAACAAAGGCTCAGACGCGACCGGAGGCCAGCACATATTTAGAGGACCACAGACGTATCGATATTCATGACACGTTTACGCGACATGACTGCGATCCTCACGAGCCAACCTGTAGCAAACCACTTTCGCAGCCTGCCTCTCGTCAACAGCCGCAGGCGAGCTCGGCACGCAGCGGCTGGGAGGGGCGGGGGAGTATCGATCAGTTCGATAGCAGGCAGCGCATACAGTGAGCCAACAGGACAAGCCACATGTGGACACAATCGTCAACGTCACAAGGTGGAAGGAATACCGGATAGGTAGTCCGAATGTAGAATAATTCGTTCTCTGGCGTAATGAATCAGAGTATTGATGCATTTCTAACTCGGCTTGGGGACTGCAAGCAATTATCTCATCTCTCTAACGTAGAAGTGCTATCATCCTTATCCGAACTGTATAAAGGAACTTCGGCTACGTGGGTTTGCAATCAGCGCGAGAAATGGCGAATATGGAAAGAGTTCACTCGGACAGCACGCAGGTGGTATGGAACCAGCCGCCGATATCAACAAAGGTTAGCCTCTGAAGCCAACGTAAGGACACAAGGCGCTGATGAATCTACGCGGGATTATATAACGTGTCTGACGTCCATAATGAAGAAACAAATCCCGAGACTGAGTGAATGCCAACAGTTGGATCTTCTGCATAAGAACCTATTCCCGCAAATCCAGAGGTTACTCAGATGAGCTGACTTCGACTGCGTTGAATCTCTGATTGATTTCGCGAATGAAATCGAACAAACAATGGAATGTGAGCGATCTTATCGTCAGCCTCCACAGCCATAATCGTCACTGTTGCCCGAGATGGCGTATAAGGGGGAGCGGAGCGAAAGTAAACCGTCGAAGACGACGATCAATGCCGTAACTCCTGAAATGGTGAATAATAGAAAAGGCGATAAACTCGACCAAGTAGTCAAGTCATTTGAAGAAGGTAGAAGAGGCTAGCCTCGGGAGGAACCAAGATAATAAGGTCTATCTGCAGAAGCAGAATGAAAGGAGGAAAGATGACGGTGACGCGTATGAAGCGGGCGGGTCGAACAGAAGTTCGGCTAACCGTAATCCAAAGAAGAATGTCCGATCAAAGTTTGACCCCACACTGCCACTGACCTGTCGAGTTTGCAGTCGGCTGGGGTTTATGATGAAATACACAAACAAATATACAAACTGCCCGGATTGCTCGGGAAAAGACAATGGGAGCAGTTAGTCAGGACCAGCGCTAACCCCAGAAGTTAAGGCGGTCCCGGCATCCCAACAGGCGAGGACAGAAGCTGCCATCCTAATAGTGAAGCGAAAGCGGACGGGAGGGGGGGGGGCGCTGAAGTGCTCTCAATACACGAAGTGGGAGGAGACAGAAAAAAAAACGAACTCCAGAATGGGAAAGCGCAGATGCGACGTATAGCCATCCTGAGTGTATAGCGAAGGGGGGCGCGGAAGTGCCCTCGACACGTGAAACGAAAAGAGGCCGTGAAAATGAAGCCCCAAAACGGGCAAAAGTGAAAACACGCGAAAAAGAAGAGCTAACACTCGACAGAATAATTCCGAGTGAGACACTCACGCAGTGGTGGAGCCACCCTGGCGACGACATCACAGGAAACCAAGGAAGAATCGCCCAGAGAGGTAAGCGAGAACGCGACTATGACGCCATTAGAGCCAGAAACGAAATGGTGGCTGCAAATAGGAGTTGGTGACTTCAGCATACAGGCTTTATATGATCCCAGAGCATCGTGTACAGTGATGGGCCCGGTCGGATTGCAACTCGCAACGGAGTTGAAGAGGAAAGTGAAGCCGACGCGCACAGGACGAGTTAAGATGCCAGATGGGAGCTTCAGCCCCCTTACTAGTCATGTACTCCTACCCATAACGGTAGCGGGGGTCATGAAAGATATCCGGATAGTCATAGTACCGGATTTATCGGATATTTGTTTCGACGGGTTGCATTTTGTAAGGGCATTTCAGGCTGTCCTATAACCTACTGATGACAGGCTGTATATAGAAAAATCAGCCAATTTCATGCAGTTAGAAGTGGCGAGCGTATGTACGGGAACATCAACGCTGGCGGCGACCGGAATTGCTGACGCGACGGAGGTCCAACGGGAGGAATTGCAGGATATCCTCGTATTCATCCTGAAGAACCCGCCGAAGCGATTGAGATCTACCGCCTGAAGGTAGAGCATGAAATCCACATCGGATCACATCGCGAGGCCCGTGAAGCAGAGGCATTACCATGTATCCGTTTAAATGGAAGAGGAAATACATAGGCAAGTGAGAGAATTACTCGAACAGGGCATTATCGAGCCGTCGAACAGTCTGTGGGCTAGCCTTATCGTAATGGTAAAGATGGAAAAGGACGATACCGGATGTGATGATTATCGGAAACTGAACGCGGTGACACGACCAGACGCTTACCCAACGCCTTACATTAGGGATATTCATCGGAAGATCCGGCATGTGAGATACATATCGATAATCGACCTCAAAAGCGTGTATCACCAGATCTCGCTGAAAAAAGGAACACATGTCGTTGACGGTGTTCACGGTTCCGAGCCTAGGTCTGATTCAGTTTAAAGGATGACCTTCGGATTAATGAACGCTAGGGCGACTTTTCAAAGAGTGATCGATCAGGTAATTGGCCCTGAGTCCGAGCTGTTCGAATTTTCCTATCTTGATGATGTTGCAGTGGCCTCCGAGACTTGGAAAGACCACAAGAACCAGTAGGAGTTAGTGCTCCGACGTCTTGTAGATACCGGCATGACGATGTACCGGGAGAAGTGCGTCTTCGCTTAACCCGAGGTGAGATAACATGGGCTGTTGGTTAACCGCGACGGGATTAAACCCGATACGTCGAAGGTTGAGCCTATCATGAAGTATCCAGAGCCGAAGAACTTGAAACAACTGCGGTGTTTCATGGAAATGGCTACCTAGAATCGCAAGTTCATCAAAGACTTCGCAAAGATGGCAGAGCCACTCACTAACCTAACCAAAAAGAATCAGAGGTACGGGTAGTTCGATGAACAGGAACACGCCTTCCAGAGTCTGAAATCAGCCATCGCTACCGCGCATACGTTCACACAAACGTATTTGCGCTGTCCTCCTACAGGTAGTAGAGGGGGAAGAACGGGTGTTAGAATTCGTGAGCCGGATGCTGACGTCGACCGAGATGAACTACTCGGTGACGGAGCGTGAATGTTTAGCTGTAGGAATGGGCTGTTCGCAAGTTTCGCTTTTACATCGAGCGGTATCACTACAAGGTAGTTTCGGATCATAACAGTTTGAAGTGGCTGAAAACGATGAAATACCCGATCGGAAGATTAGCCCGGCGGGTGTTAGAGCTCCAAGCAACTTTGAGATAGAATATAGAAAGGGTGCGTTGAACTACGTACCGGATGCTCTATCCCGCATGGAAGAGGGTGAAGCCGCAACGGTGAATTCAATCACGTGGTCGCAAGGGACTAGCGACGTGCGATATCTCAAGAAAGTCACCGAAGTGACAAAAACGCCCGAGGATCACCCGAGGTGGAAACTGATAGGCGAAAATTTGTATATGTATAGGCCAAGCCCCTTTTTAGGAGAGATTCTTGATCATGACGCGGCGTAGAAATTAGTATTGTCGAGAGAATGTCGGTTATCCGTTCTAAGGGAGTGCCACAATGAGCAAGTCATCTGGGAAGAGATAAAACGTATGCGCGGGTGGCGCAGACTTATTATTGGCCGAAGCTATATAGTGACGTAGAGGCATATGTGAGGAAGTGTAGCATCTGCCTGCTGACAAAGGTGGAACAACTTCCGTCGTGATGGATAATGGGGGGAATATCACCCGAAACATTCTTGTCGGATAATGGTATCGAATTTAAGAACCGATTAGTAGATGGTTATCTAAACGAGGTAGGAGTACACCACGCGTCAACTCCGCCCTATAACCCACAGGCTAACCCGGTGAAGAGAGCGAACAAATCGCTGAAAGCTCGCCTGAAGGCCTTTATGGATGACAAATATTCGACGTGGGATGAACATCTATTAGCGGCTATTTTCTCATTAAAAATGGCAGTATACAGTGCGACCGGATGTAGCCCAGCGATATTGAACTTCGGCCGTCAGCCTGAACAGCCTTATTCGCTTAAGCGTCGATAAGAATGGGCAGCAACGGGACAGCTAGAAAATGATCTAATTAAGGCATGGCGAGCGCGATTAGAAGCGACACGCTATCTGTATGATCGCGTGCATCAACGATTTACCGAGGAACTTGATCGGCAGAAGAGTTACTTTGATGGGAAACATCGATCTAGTGACTTCTCGGTAGTTGATAGAGTGCTACGGATAAACCGAATTTTGTCCCCCGCGTATTCAGGACCGTACACGATCGCGAGACGGCGAGGCATGGATACTTACGACATGATTGATGACCACGATACCGAGTTTGCTCTGGTACCGGCTAATGATATCAAGCCTTACTACGGCGTCGAAGCGTCAGAGGTACGAAAGAGTGTTGAACCACAACCGCCGATGGAAGAGGCGATGCGCGACTCGCCCGCAATGAGCGATTCGAGGGCAGCAAGCCCATCTGCGGGGAAACAGCGCCTGAACTGATGAGTGAGGCCGTTGTAGAACCGTGGAAAAGGGGAAGGCCGAGGAAACCGACTACTTCGGCGCAGTCGAAGGTCAGGGGAAACCGAGTGAGAGGGGCGCTAATCCAGTCGTGAGAATGCGGGGCCGTCCGAGGAGATCGCGGAATCAAGCGGGTGTGTCGGAAATAATCTGGTCGCCATCGAGGCGAACGCGCACGAATATAAAAAGGGATAACTCCAGTAACTCCCATCCTTTCCTTCTTTTGCCTTACAGTGTTCATCGTCGAGTTGGAGGAGTTGACTCGAGTGGCTGCCAGAATCATCGGACTGGAGCTAGGTTTTGAAATTGACCAACTGGCGAAGCAGTTGGTTACAGTAGCGGGAAATCGTGCAGAGACGCTCCGTCAAGAGAAATTAGATCGGCTAACCGCTACGTCCTCGATGGTGATCGAGGATTGGGACAGAGACGAAGGTTGGACAACCGTTTCAGCCGCTACTTATTATTTTTATTATAGTTATTAATTATAATTATTTTTTTTAGAGAAAATCATCAGATTTTCTAAATTTTCTACAGCTTAAGTATCCCTATTCGATACCGCAGGAAATTAGGGAGGAGCGACAGTTGCTACGTTTATTATGTAGTAGCAACCGTTTAAGGGTGGGGATGTTACATCCTGCTCTAACTAGGATGTTTTTAGTTTTAGTTTATAATTTTTGTAGATGTATTTTAGGGAAAATTTTAAAGAAAATTTTTTTTTTTTCGACTAGAGTACGGCTGTTTATTGTCCTCCCGCTGTTTTTCATGGTAAGGGAAAGCGTGCTGGAACCTTTTCCGTTTTTTTTATTATACCACTCGAAGAGCGCTATCGCCTACGCTTTTCCTCGTAGTGTAATAATACTTAGAGTCACATGTAAACATCTGGTTTGTTTCAAGATTTAAAACAAAAAAAGAATTTCTCACACGGTCAGCCTGTCCCCGTAAATACTTCACTAGAATTTAGTCTATGTAAAAAAAATTATATTTTCTCTTTCGGCTATATGGGTAAGTGTCCGGTTTCTCCATGCGCAAACAAATCCTTATTGTATCCCAGGCCTCTTCTATGCTATCCCTTTTCTTACTAGAATATTTTATAAAATTCGTTTTCTCTTAAACTTTAATTTTTAGTCTTATTTAAACGTATCCAAACTATAGCTAACATTTTAGATTATTATTATAAAATCTTTGCGATTCTACATTACTCTTTCAGAACTATTATAAAAAAAAAACACTTATTTATGTTATATTGTACTTAAATAAAGATATTTCTTTTTACAATTTTAATTATTATAATTAATATAATTTTTCAGTTTAAATTACATTTATAATAAATTTTATTATTAAAATACAATATGACATTTATTAGTATATTTTTCGCTTAGATTGAAATTAATATAACTTAATACAATTAAAATAATTTTTTTTAATGTGTATCGATATTTAGAATTTTTCTTACATGTTTGTTAGGATGTTTTAATTAATTACTGTAGAAAAATTGTTAACATAATGTCTATTGGTAAAGTTATTAATTGTAATATTAATTACATCAAAATTATATTATCTTTTTTCATTTTTTTATTCAGAATTAATATTCCAATTTGCATTACAACTTTATTCACTATAACTTTGGTTCTAATAATCATAGAATTACCGTTCAAATTGGTAAATTATTATTGCAATTAAGGTTACAAAATTTTAGTAATATTTACGTTATAAACAAATCCGATCATGTAATTGTAACTCATATATAAGAGAAATACTTTAATACTGTAAAAGAAAAGAGATGAAAAAATCTTGTCTTTCTCTCTTCTTCTTTCTCTGTCGCACACTCTAGCTTTCTCAGCCACTACCGGGATAGCGCAGGCGGCTGGGACACGTGAAGAGCTTCGAAACATCTCCTCTGCGAAGCCCGTCTCAGAACGTGGCCTGGCGAAAGCGTACATGGCCAATCAGACGGAGGACTCGCTGACGTCGCCAGAGCTTCAGGCCCTGCAGGAAGTAATTTGGTGTGCTGGCGTGACCGACGATCTGGACGGAGAATCGAACCTGGCGCGCCAGTAGCGACTCACCCACACCAAGCTAGATGTAGCGAGACAAGCTTCTCGCTGCTTACACCGGGTTGAGGAAGAGGCCTTCTCAGTCTTAGACTTCGTCTTCGACTACGAAGGCGGACGCCAACTGGTAGCGGCAGAGGAGTCGACTTGTTCCGGACAAGTGGAGGTGAGGCGAGATAAATGGAAGATCCTCGAAGAGAATAGAGCCGAGCGCGCCAGAATACGCCGAGAGCAGGAGCAGCGGCGAGCCGAAGTAGAAGAGGCTGCTAAGAGATCTCGGGTGCGAGGCGCCGAGCGGAAGAAGCGAGCCTGCTAGCCGAGTACCGGGTCCGCTGCTGTTACTTCGGCGGACACCTGGGGTGCGCTTCTTAGAAGGTGCTTCTTAGGCGCTTCCATGCTGAAGTCCCGGTTATGAAGAGGGACTGAAGGTCAGGGTTATCCTTGGCATCCCGGGGTGTATACCTCCGGATAGCCAACTTTATACCCCGGGCCGTGAATAAATATACCCGTCGTCGCCCGAAGATTAGAGTCGCGTATCGCGGCAGAAGGAGCACCATACGGAACATCTAGAAGGGGGGTGTTACAGTAAAAGTTCTCACCGTTGAGGCTCATCCGGGCTTGTGAAAGGTACACGTTCGAGTACACATTAGGAGTAGCAGGCATCGGGAGAAATGGTGCTTAAGCGCGTTACAACAGGAGAAAAACAGCTACTTACTGCGAGCGCGTGCCGACGGGTGCGTGAGTGAGCGAGCGAGAGAGAGAGAGAGAGAGAGAGAGAGAGAGAGAGAGAGAGAGAGAGAGAGAGAGAGAGAGAGAGAGAGAGAGCGAGAGAGAGAGAGAGAGACAGAGAGAGAGAGCGAGAGAGAGACAGAGAGAGAGCACGCGAGAGAAGGAAGACTGAGCGCGACCTGCAGGGAGAATAGTTTTGGAGACGGGCAAGATCGGACCTGCGCGCGGAAAATAAGAAAAATGAGAGAGATTGTTCCGAGTGAGTTAACGGATATTCCGAATGCAAGCGAGCTCCGAGGATACTGCGAAGAGAAGAATCACGAAGGGGGCATAAATATAACAAAGAAACTATGCCTATATTTATTGCGAAAAATGCTTCCCTGATGGGTTATAAATTAATGAAAATCGGAAAAAATGCAAAAATTATCAAAAATCAGTGTTTATCCTCTGATTTATCCAAAGGTATGGGTCAAAAAAATTGGAAAAGTTCAGGGGTATCCGGTATAAGTAGCAGAACATTTTCTGAGAGTTTTAAGAAAATCTATTTTTTGACCTCTCGATTTGACAGACTCAGCCATATATAGTGGAAATACTCGTAGTTATTCTAAATCCTATTCCTATATTATGAAGGCAAATCATATGAAAAGAAGGAATGAAAAAGCTGTAGTGCAATAGTTTATCTAGATGGGGAAACATTTTGGTTATCGTAAGAGGAAATTAGGAATGTTGATTATTTGGATAAGATCACTTGATTGAGAAGAAAGTAATAAATATTCAAACTTACTACATAGGAGCTATCGCAGCAAGGAGCTATGGCTATTAACTAGTTCGATAATTTTCATATATCATAATATCAGATAATAAGCCTCTTCTAGCAACTATGTGGGTATCATCTAACCATGATTAGCTATCTAAATCTTAAATCTCAAAAAGAAATTCTCACAAAGTGTCTCTTTTTTACAACTTGAATTTTATTGAGTTTACTTATACTTACCTAATATTCAGCTGATTGAACCTTTAGGCGAAAACGAGATGCAACTCTACTTCAGTAAATGCCTATGTATGAATAAACAACGCGGCTAACCTCGAAACGCGGACTGTCGAGGTAAGCATGTATGCACTAAGCAGCCGACAGGTGAGAGAGATATCTCGCAGCGCCCAGTCTCTTGCAGCAGCGTAATAAGCTTAACAAGATTGGCACGCGAATTGACTTCGCGATCGCGAATTACATTTTTAATTTCTGTGTATGTATAAAAAATTATATTTAAGTATAAGACCACCTTAATTATGTGTACAGGGGTAATGTACATTTATGTTATACCATTGCATGCAGTAAAACATAAAATAATATAAGATTAACAATAATATAACGTCTAAAAGTAATATTTTAAATAAAATTATTAAATATGTAAAAAAGTAACTTTACGGTTTTAGCTGTATTTTCTAAACGAAGTCGAATTTGAAATGCAGTTGAAAACATCGTATTTAGCGGAAAATTTGCTATCAAAATAGTACATAAAAAAAGAAACGAGTTTTTGGCCCCTAACCGTAACTTGTCCTCTTAAGATTAATTATTTTGCAACATTTAAAAATGTTTTATGTTTCCAATAACAATATCTGGATAACACTTAATAATTAGGTGATGAAAACTTGCTAATCGTGCTCCTTTCATTCCGGCATATCGATTAAAAAAAAATGATCTCATTTGGACCTTATTGAAGCAGAGATATCGCTGAATTAGCGCGTGTGTTCGTTTCGGAACTCTCACTTTATGCCATTTTCACGCAGCGATTAATAACTTTGCAATGTTTATGATTTTTTTCTTAATTAAAAAATATGTTCTGTGATAGCAGCAAATATTTCATACCAAAAGTTATCCAAAAAACCTACTAGATTTTGGAGGACATAACATCGGTGGTCTATATCATGATCGAATTGCCCATTCAACGTTACACAAGCAAGATCGACTACGAATTAATTTTTAAAATAAAAAAAATTTTTTGAAAATTCATTCATTTTAATCATGCAAGAAACTATCTTCAGTTATATAAACGATGTGACAGCAATGAAAACACAATATTACAGAATAGCATAATTTCTTCATGTCTGAGCTTTTTCTAACATGCAGTCCTTCTGCTCATTGCCGCCGCGACCTTCTCTTTCGTATTACATTGTTATCAATAGGATAGGAAAGAAGGGATTGCGGCGGCATTGTGAAGGAGGCCTATATATATTTTGCGTTTATTTACTTGCACTCTATGCACGTTATCTACAACATCTAAATAAGATTTTTATTCTTTACAGAACTAATTGCCGACAGAGAGTAAATAATGTATGTTTTTTATGTCAGGTGGTGACTTCGGACCGGTCTGTTCGGGCCAGGAGAAGCGCAAAATCCAGTGGAACGTGACACGACTAGGTGAAACGGCTGTAATGAACTGCCCAGGTGGAGCAAGCGGGCTCGCTCGATGGCACTGCGCTAGAGTGGATGAAGCTGACAGAAATGTAGCTATCTGGGAACGCAGCACACCTGACCTTAGCGGCTGCCGAAGCATTTGGCTTTCGACACTGGAGAAACGAGTACGAGAAGGAGATGTCATTCTTGGAATAAGTAGCGAACTTAGCCTTGTCACAAATAACAGCCGTGAGCTATATGGCGGCGACATGATCATCACGACAAATATCCTTTGCAACATGGCTGAGCGTATGGCTAAAAATGTCCGTACATATCAGGATTCTCGTCAGAGAGAGGTCAGCGTTGCCGAACTTTTGCAAGGCGTCGTTACCACCGGTAGCAATCTCCTTGATAAGGTCCAATCCGACTCTTGGCGTGATCTTAGTCACGAAGAGCAGATGGAGTTTGCAAAGTCTTTGCTTCTTGGCCTTGAGGAAAACGCTTTTCTTCTTGCTGACACATTAACATATGAAAAAAACGTTGTGCATGAACGACGTAATATTCGTAAGTACGCTTTTATTCATTTTAGTTGCAGTAGCAACTAAATAGCAATAGATATAAATAAACTTTATACAATTTAGAATACAACATATAGTTAACTACATAATTAACAAAAACAAGTATAAAGCGAAATAACATCGTAACCAATAATAGGGGAAAGGTGTCGGTTGTGGGCACCCTTTTGTTTTTGGCTCGTAACTTTTCATGAAGTGCATATTTTTCGGAC
>JAYJLV010097290.1:0-12413 GCA_036873485.1 Torymus texanus | reverse complement strand
CTCTCTCTCTCTCTCTCGCTCTCTCTCTCTTTCTATCTCTCTCTATCTCTCTCTCTCTATCTCTCTCTATCTCTCTCTATCTCTCTCTCTCTCTCTCTCTCTCTCTCTCTCTTAGAAGAAAAATAGCATATTATAATTACAATTTAAATACGAGAAAATAGTGAAATAAAAACCTTCTACGAAAGAATACGGAATGGCAAGAAATTTTTGCAGTCAATATTACGAAGAGTACATAATTTTGCAATCACATACATTTATTAAAAACTAGATCCTCAATAAGCGTACTATAGAAATAAATGTAAATTCTCTACATGTTCTTTGTGTAGCTGTTTTTTCATTAAAATAAAATAATAAACATTATTCATTACAAATTAAACACAAGAAAGAAATGAAATAAATAATTGATAGGCAAGTAATTATAAATTAGATGATTGACATAGTACTACAGTTACAATTTATTATAAATTAAACACAAGAAAGGAGTGTCAAATCAATAACACAGGCCCACATAATAGTGGTATGTTCTTTTGACCAGACCTACATATCCGCATGTATTTTTCAATGCTGAATCCAAATTTTAAATCAAAATATGGGGTTCAGAGAATCTTTGGAGAGATAAACGTAAAAACTACGACTTTTGTTTTTTTTTATGGTTTTTCAACATTAAAAAGAAGGGTGGTACGGAAAAATTTGACTCCATATTTTGATATCCAATGGATCAAAATACATCAAAAATCATATTTTAAACATTTTTTTGAAAAATTTCAACCCTTGGTACAGCTTTGAAAAGTTCAATACTCACTCAAAAGCTGTGATTCGGCGCAAACGTAGTAAAATGAGATCGTAACTTTATTTTTACAACGTTTAAACAAATTATATGTACTAAAAATACTACTCCGGGGGTTTTTGATGCCGCTGAAAATGAATCTAAGGACAAATTTACAACTCGCCGCCCCTAGAGGGCTCTAGGGGGCTAAATATTGGTCACATTTTTCGTTTCTTTTTTAAATTACTCAGAAACTAATTTAACTTCAGCTTTGAATTACATCCCAAAACCACAACCCTCAAGACCATAATCTCCAAGTCCACCATCTCCAAGCTCACAACTCTCAAACCCAACCCACATTCCCAAATCAACAACCCCAAACCTACAATTCCCAAACCTTCAACCTTAGACGTTTGGAATTGGTGAGTTTTAAACGATGTTGTAATGAGGCTTTGAGTTTTATGGGTATGGTATTTTTAAGTGGATTTCGAGTTTATAGAGTTTGTCTGCTTGAGAGGGTTGTAAAGAGTTTTTTTTTTAAATCTTAGATATTAAGGATTTTTACGTTTGGAATTTACGAATTTTACGTTCAATATTTAAGGTTCAAGCGTTTAGAACTGGTAAGTTGTAAACTTATAGGCATTCTTTATAAATAAACTCGATATCTAGACTCAATTTCAATTTAGGGGCACTAAGTAGTCAATTTGACCTCGGTTTTTTAAACGTTGTGTAAATAAAGTTATGATCTCATTTTACTACGTTTGCGCCGAATCACAGCTTTTGAGTGAGTATTGGACTTTCCAAAGCTGTACCAGGTGTTGGAATTTTTCAAAAGAAATGTTTAAAATATGGTTTTCGATGTATTTTGATCCGTAGAATCTAAAAATGGAGTAAAATTTGCCATATCACCCTTTGTTTTTTTAATCTCGACAAAAACATTAAAAAAATAAAAATCATGGTTTTTTGCATTTATGTCTTTAAAGAGTCCCCGAACTGTATATTTTGACTTAAAATTCGGATTCAGCATCGAAAAATACATAAGGATACATAGATCTGGTCAAAAGAACATACCACTTTTTTGTGGGCCTGTGTTATAGTTTCCCATGCAGTTGCATTTCAATTTGTTCTAACATCTCTCATACATAAAACATCAAGTGCATGAGAGGAGCAGCAGCAACAGCTACGTTGAATTCCACGTCTACCTATGCACCAGTACACTTCTGCATGCGCTTCTCAAATTCCATCTGGAAAACCTTCAAGGCCGTAGTTTTGCGGGTTGCGGTGGCATCGTTACACGATGCTTGCGGTACCCGTGCAACTCTCCGTCCATCGAGCAACCGCACGTCCCTATAACATACGCCCCCACATGTGAACCCGAATTTGCCTTTATGACTGCCTACTACTCCAAACTTAATTGAACAAAGCTTTTTTAAAGAGATGAGTAATTTTTGTTTATTTCCTCCTGATGCCCCCTAGTTTCTATAGCTTTAATATTTGATTGTGTCAGAACATCATTTTTTTACATATCTCTTATTCGATTTACTTTGTTGTACTCTATTCTAGAAAATTATTGCTTTATCTTAGACGAAGTATTCTTTTCTTTCTCACAGAAGAAACTTTGGAATGATGAAAAATATTTGCAAGATAAGAAGTATTCAAAAACCTGTTTATGGCAATTTATGTTGAATGTTATCGGTTTTAAGAACTTTTTTCGTGTATCTTCAGTTTGTCATTAGTTATCAAAAAAAACATGCTGTGTATTCCTTAAGTATATTCTCAAAAAATATTAGATTTATGGACACAAACGTTTGATGACTTATTATATACTTATTATATTATTGAGTACTATATTATTTCTTCCTTGTTTTTTTTCTCTCTTACATCATAAAGTATATGGAAAAAATGGTGTACAAATAAAGCCTTTTTATCAAAACAATGGCAAGCCCTCTTCTTTAAATCTCATTTAGAAATGAGATACACAAAGTTTCAAAAAGAAAATAAAACTAAATAACAAGATTCTTTATTTATATTTCTTCCAAATTCCCAAAGTCAGAAATGCCGATTCCTGTGATTTTTGTATTTTTAGCCATTTTCTTAAAAAATTTCAACCTTTAAAAAAAGATGCGACAGAGACATTTTTAATTGTAAACGATTTTTATAGAAGAAAAAAGGCATTCAGAAGGTGTGCCTTCAAAAATAATTATGACCAGTTTTAACTTAAAAATATATACCCCAAAACATAGTATGTATCATCCACGTGTGTGGTACAGTTAACCGATGTATAAGCTGCTTACTGTTGTTATCGTTAAAAATTTTACTCAACTGGAGTATATCCGGCCCTGCAAGTCCAGAAAGATATTATTTCGAATCAGTGCTCCGAAGATATAATTCATCTGACAGACTGCATACTTCGCTAGTATCAATTTCCAGAGCCCTAAATAGAGAAGCAATTTTTTTATCTTTATTATTCTGTGTTATCTGTTTTTTTTTTTTAATTTTTATACGTATACACTTTTTTATTCTTTTTTTTATTTTTCTGTTTTTTCGGTAAGTGGATTCACGTAACAAGTTAATCCTTTTCATTGAATTCTCAATCTCTTTTCGTGTTTGCCAGTTATGTCATAAATGAATATTAGAAATCCGTAAATTGTTTAGTCAATTAGTGTGATGATATGAAAGAGATTATTTTATGTATAGAAAGGTACAATTCAATAAAACTTGATTACTTTTTTTTTAAAGTCAAGTTAAAAAAAGAACAAAAAATTGACATTGTTATTTGTTAAGCGAACGGGAATTTGATTTTTCGCAGCACAAAGAAAAGTTTTACTACATAGCGCCTTTATAACAATGCAATCGAATAAAATACAATAGTACTGAATAGCTTATATTTATTTTTTCAGATTGGAAGTCCAGTCGGAATTTCGCAATTTATGGACTTAAGGGGAAGTGATAGTTTTCAGCGAACGTTGACTAAACGTCCGTTTGCTACAGTCTGCATCGTAAGTCAATTTCGAATTCATTGAGAATGCATAACCACGCGTGTGGCTTCTAGTTCTGTGAGCTTATGTACCCTTTCACCTTCTCTTCCCACGCACTCCTCGCCAGCATAGAAAACAAGTAAAGTCACTTTATTGCCCATTTTTAGTATTTCTGTTTGTAGCTACTTTATATACTCGCATGATTTCTTATTGTACATTTCGTAGTGCAAAAAAGTCTTATCAAATATTTACACATAAGAATGTAATCTCACAAGTAACGAAATTAAAAAAATCAAGAACTTTTGTTTGTTGATCATTGATTTTGTTTAACTGAATTATTCTGACACTTCCATTTTGTGTTGTCACTTTTGTTTACGCGTCGCATATATCTTAGCTTCATAGAGATATGAGTCATTTTTAATTTGAATATGGATGAAATTTCATTCAGCATAGAAGTGACGTGATGTCAAGTTCAATTTTATAATAGTTAAGGAACCTTTTTTTGATATATTTCCAAGAATATTTCAATATACACTGCCGGCAAAAAGTTTGGAAACACGTGGTTCGGATTTGAGAATATGTATTTTTTCAGGGGTTTTGCCTCGAAAAAAAATATTTTTTGCTCATAATGACACATAATCAAGCCTTTCCAGGTAACTTAAGGATAAAATTTTCAGCTACAAGAGTATAAACTATAGAATTTTCATCAGTGCTTTTGTTTTCATAATATTGACGAAATTTGAGTTTATACTCGATGAGAAATTTATTGTGTGGCTCGGGTTTTGTTTACTTTTCTGGCTTTAGATTTTTGTTCACATTATTTTGGTTTGTGAGTTTTGTCTTTTTATCATTCTTGTATTTATTTTCACTCAGCTGAGTCAAAACTGTGAGCATGTCGAAGTGGTCTCAAACATTTATTTTTTTTTTTTAAAGAATTTGAAAAAGTTTTCGCTTATTTATATTAAGCCAATTGTATATATAGCCGACGTGTACTGATATTAGATACTGACTTAATATTGATTGTAGTCGGCGAATATATATCCATTTATATTTAATAATATTTTATTTCTCTCACAAAATCGAGTTTACAAATTGCTTTCGCGCCTCACATGCACGGGCGTCACATTCACTTTTATTTCTCACACAATTATTTTTTCCCGTTCCACACGTGTGGCTTAATAACTTTGAGATATGATCTTTACCAGCGCTGTTATCGGTGCTCCTGGTGATGAGCGATCAGATGTTCATCGCGAATGAGGTAGAACCACTCTGGATATCGCTGTGTCAACTTGCGTGTCTGATATCACCAAACTCGAGTTGGCGGCCGCCATTCCTCGCTATAAGGTACAAAGAGGATTTTCCTTTTGGGGAACCTCGATCGCTTTTTGAATAATATAAAAACCCTGATCAGGGTGCGCTTGAGTCTCGTTAGAATAGGCAAGGAGAATAAAATACTTTTCGATTTTTTCTAGAAATTCGACCGGATTTTCGTTGCTTGCGTTATACACCGGTACCGGTATTACGACTTGCATTGATTCAAAATGATTCAAAATGCCTTTAACTAACTCGTGCTACGTTGCAAATTCTCCAGTGACTCTCCGACTAGACCCGCGTTATTATTATTGCTTATAGTGCTCGACATGCATCTTGAGTTGCACTATCTCGCGTTTCCGCCGGTTTTTGCTGGCTCTTATTGGTGGCTAGATTTTATATTAGTTTCCGACAGATTTTTTAGTTGCTCTTTAAAAACGTTATTCTGTCTAGGTACCGATTGTAAGTCGGCCATCTATCGTCGTCAAGCAAGTCGTTCACCGCCTCGCTTTCGCTAGATAATTTAGTCGTCAACCGCGTCATAGTGTTTATAAGACTAATTTTCTTTAAATTTGCTTATTGCAATATGCAATAAATTCTAAAATGTTCAGTCTTATACGAATATACTGGATATTGCATGAAATCGATTCGATCTTATATCCCTTGAAAAATTAAGTAATTTATTTCCCTATTTTGAAGAATATAACGTACTTTTAGTCCCTGGTTTTAGGGAATAAAAATATTGAAAAAAAATATTAAGATTTTGGGAAATTTTATTTTAATTCGCATTTTTAACAAAAATAAACTATTTTCAATCGGCGAAAAAACATCGAAGATCCAAGATGGTAACACAGTTTTAAGACCATAAAAATCCGAATTTCAAAAAACTCTACAAAATCTTGCTAGGCAATCGTCGAAGCCGAGATTCAAATAGAGTGCTATTTGAGTGGAACACACATTCTGAATCGAAAGTCCAAGTTATGAGGCGATCGAACTACCGTAGCTCTAAGTTCACCTTTTCAATCTTCCCTTTAACCGTATCATGAGAACAGTTAAAGTTCTAGTATAAATGGCACAATTCAATAAATATTTGTACAAAACCAGTAAACTCTGAATAGAAATTGAATAGAAAGATTTTATAAAACTCTTTGACTTGAACTATTACCGTAGGTTCTGCAACAAAGCTAAAAACTATAATATGTAACGTGCTTAGTACGATTTTACATTACAATGATTTTTACACAAAGTAAAAAAAACATAAATCGTTTATTAGTTATTTGTAATGTTTCTATTCTTATTAAAATTAAATAAAATACTTTATAATGAATATTTCATACTTGCCATACATTCTTTTAAAAGTTATAACTTATTCTATTACTTGTAAAAGATCCAGTTCCTTTTTCTAAGCTTGTAAAAATTTGTTAAACAATACAAACATTCAGCGAATATTGTTCAACTCATTGAAAATCAATTAAGCGCGATCGATCGTGAAAACCGATGAGGCAGGTTGCCCTGAAGAGTGTACGAGCGCTGCCAAGAGGAATACAAAATCAATGAGCACTCGATCTGTCGAGAACATCATGCATGTGGAATCACAGTCCGTGAAACTTAGCATGGAATTCAATTATCGCAGCTAGAGAGAACGATAGAGAGAAAGAGGGAGAGAGAGCGCGCGAGAGAGTGAGAGAGATGTGTGTACTACCATCTTGAATGAGAGAAGGCACTCGACGCGAGTTCAGGCGGATAAGGTAATTAAGAAGTCAAATCACACTTCTTGCACCCGTGATTTCGATCGTTTGGCTAACCCACATTTCACTATGACCGTCACCATGCATCTATTAACTTATTATTTCTCATGAAACTCAATATTTGCTATCTCTTTCTTTTCTCTAAATTAGAACTATCTTTTCGAGAAAACGTTTGTTTCGCCAATTCTCTTTATTTATATTTCGAAAGAATTAAAATTTTCTTACTAAATATTAGAAAATTATTTCTTTTACCTATTTTGTGAGTACGTTCTTTCACTAACTACGCTATTGGATTATTGTTTTTGAAGGTAGTAGAATTAGATAATAAGGCCTTTTTTGTATTTGTGCGTGTATGAAAATATTGATTTGGTACAAAGTATTTGCAAGACATAAATTATGTTAATTTTTATGCATATTTTGATCTGTACTTTTATGATCTCTATAATTTTAAGATAAATCACTATTTTGTAATGCAAAAAAGAAGAAATAGATAATTGTCGAATAATTCGTTCAGATGCCCATTTAAAATTTAAGACGTGTGACCTTGGTTTTCCACTCGAAGATGAAGTTTTCTACCAGGAGCATATTATTCTGTAAACCTTATCGCGCGTTAAGACTTACGACCCTGAAACAGATAGACAGGTACTTTAGAATTACAATGGATCTTAATAAAGGTCTAAATGCAAAGTATTCAAAAGGCGCTTTTGAGTAATTATCCATCCGTTTTATTTTTAAACTTTTCATTCGAGTATAAAATACAAGTACTAAATAAAAACAGACATAAATGACAAGAAGCTACACAAATTTATATTATTTTTTACTCCAACTCTGCTCAATAATTATGTCAGCCCTCCTTCAACCATGCTGCCGACTGGTCAGTAAAATGATAGGTACTCGAATGCAGTAGTCGGATAATTAACTTCACCTGCATTGAAGCGGACGAAACGAACACTACAATGCTGCAATATATGCTTTCGACCTGCTGGCACGTAGGCCACTGCTTCCTGATCTTCTGCCGGTAGTTTTCGAGTGATTGCTGAGATGTGATGGGGAAGTTCAGTACAAGGGATGAAAAGTGGATGAAGTGAAGTGTCGGGATCTCGCCCCGGGCCATCTTGCAACATTTCATGCATACATTACCCAAAGGAATTCCAGATGAGATGCCGAAGAGAACGGATTGATGTTCCGGTTCTCTCATTCACTGTATTTCATTTAAAGGTTCGACTCTATATTTCTAGAAACATTGAAATTCGCCAGTATTACAACACTTGACAGTCAATCCTTAAAACTCATTCAATGGATCGATGTTTTTATGGGACACTAAAACTTTCTTAATTACACAAGAGTTCAAAATTACTATATATTTGAAAAATTCACGAAACAATACAAACGATTTTATTAGTTTATGTTTTTATTCACTCAAGCAACGACAAAGTGAACATTTTCCATCACCTTCACTTGCAAATCACGCAGTCTCCTAGGCACCTCTCGATGCGCTCGCGCACTTTCGATTCAATTAAAATTCCAATTTGGATAATCAGACGCGAGTGAGCGCATCGAGCCAAAGTATATAACGCGTGAAACTTGGTCGTACCAAAGAGAAGAGACGTAGAGCGAGTGAGCTAGACAGGCTTCCCTCGTACACAGCAGTAAAACGAAAAAAGTCGGAAAGTCTAAAGTGATTAACACTGAACTTCGTCTCGGCGACAAATTCGTACTCCACGTATGCGTGTGCACACTTGGAAGAGAAAGAGAGAGAGAGAGAGAGAGAGAGAGAGAGAGAGAAGGAGAGAGAGAGAGAGAGAGAAGAGGGTACAGCGAAGCTCTTCCCGATGCTGCCTGCATTATTAACGCCCGCTAACTTGCAATTACGAGGCCTGCCCAAAGTTTAAGCTACTTAGGAGAAAAGGCGGGGAAGCAGTTTAATATGTGCACCTCTTCAACGGCCGAAAATAAATTTTCTCGGAGCCAGAAAACGAGGCATTTCGCAAGAATAGAGGAGGGCGAGTGATTTACTGTGAGTGAAAGAAATATATCAATTCGAACGCACTTGACCGAGAGAAACTGACAAGTCAAGTTGTGCTGGCAGCGAAGAAGAAGAAAAAAGGGGAAACGCCGATTTACAGAGAGAATTTCTCTTCGCAAGACATAGACATTAAGTATAATGATTTACGGTTCTATTTTATAAAAATGCTCAAATTTGAAAATAAAAAAAATCATTTTTGCACTCACAAAGAACATATAAATTTAGTTGATCTTTGTATCGAACATTTTTTATTAAAATATAATTATATATATGATTTTTTTAATGAAAAATATTTATAACGACTAAATAAACTCTCAATTATGCTAAAGCTCAATTTGACCTCATAACACGGAGATATATTTAAAAGTAGAATTTTTCACATCCTCCATTCTTAGAATCATAGGGGAGGAAGACCTATGGACATTTAAAAAAAGGTTACCTTTATTAGCCCTGAATCCCAAATCCCAAGTCACCATCCTATTTTCACACTAGATTAATTTTTTAATCATTGTTTACCAGATCAAGTTTTGTGGTTCTCTAAACAATCCTGACGAGTAGAGGGTAGATATTTGAAGGATATATTTGTGAAGAAAACTGTGATATTAGATAATTATGGTCGACAAAAGCCGAGCAAACTGCTTAAATTCATAGTTTGACTATAAATTTTGATAATCTATTTATTATGTTACGATTGAAAATTTGCGACTATAATTGATTTCAACGAAAAAGAATTATTGTTGAAAACGAACTAATAAATACGAACTTCGACATTTTACTTTTTTATTCACTAAATAGTATATGAACGCGTAAACCTATTTTATTTAGGATAAATTATTAAAGTATATGGCATGTACATAAAACTATTTGAGAACAAAATGCAACTTGAAAATAGGAAGAGCTTCTTGGATTTTATCTACAGAGGGAAAAGACGATTCTCCTTGCACTAAGATATTGGTGCATAAATCCAAGGGAAAAATCGATTTCAAATCCGTAGTCTGTGGTGGAATCGTGTAAGGCAGGTGCTCTCAGCTAGTTTACGTAAAATGTTCTCAAAGAGCAAAAAAGCTAATTTCCAATGGCGCGTTCTCTCTTGCCTTTTTCACTTCTTCCCTCCTCTGTCAGTTCCTTTATTTTCCTCCCTTTATTTTATATAACCTTTTCTTATAGTCTTTTATTGTTGCTTTTCCTTCTAAAAATACACGTCAACTTTGAGTTTATGTGTATTATCGTCTTAATGAAATGGTTAAGCCCAGAAGTATGTTATTCTTCCTCTTAAAATGATTTTAAGCGTATTTTTTAGGCACTACCGCTTCTCGGGAGAACCTTACATTTTCACTATACCAAAAATTGTAACATATAAAAAAAAACAATAGTTTTCCGCTGAAAATGAATCTATTGTAAATGCCTCCTATGGTGTATGTATGCGTCTGTATACGTATATACGGAACCTTTTGTTCACATTATCATATCGAAAAATTGATCGAATCCGATCACAAATGATAGTACACCTTCGTCTAGTCATACATAGGCGGCAGTCCTACTTTGGAAATAACCCATTCAAAAATAAAAAAAATGCGAACACAATTAATGTTTTGAAAAAATTGATTTTTGAGCGTAATGCATCAGAAACTCATTTTTAGTATAAATTTCACATGTGCATCTGCTAAAACTAATTAGAACATAACATTTTTACATTAAACATTTTTTTCTGTAAGCAATATTTTTCTAAATAATAGCCAAAACAGTTAAAAACTCTACAAGTTTTTACTTTATACAAAAACGTTGAATGCAAAAATTATAGATAATATTAAACAAAACTTTTTTTATTTACTATGTACACGATTCCCCGCCCTGTCACGTCATATCTATTTCCTCAAAGAAGAAGTTTTGTAACGATGAAAAAGATTTTAGAGACAAAAAATGTTTGAAAACATGATGCGAGCATGTAAAAACCAATGAAGATAATCACTTGAAATTTCAACTAAATATAGTCAGCAATGAATGAAACAAGTGTTAAAATTGTGGTTAAAATTTTAAATCGATAAATCAAGTAATTTCTTAAAAATCGCTTTTTGAAAATTTAAAAGAAGTGTTTCAACCTCAAATATCTTTGGTCGTAATAGTCCAACTTTTTGGACAACGAACTCAGTTTAGACATGGGAAAAAGCTATAATAATAGCGATAAATCAAATATTTTTAAAGAAAATATTTAAGCACTTTAAATACTTTCCTCAATAACAAATAACAGAGTAAACATAATTTAAATACTAAAAAAAATTAAATGTAGGTAATTTAAATACCTTGCAAGAAAAATTTATTAGATTAAGTAATAATGACTGTAAATTATAAAAAAATTCAAGAAAACTACAAATCCAAAATCGTTTTTTGGTTATAAAAAAAAGAATATTGACCAAAAACTAAATGGGTTACAGCACGTATCATTTTCATCGAGATAAAGAGAATAAGCTTTGTCCGACGAAAATCGGCGTAACAGTCCTTGAGATATAGAGAGTTTACACACACGCGCGTGGGCGCGGGCGCGGGCGCATACAAAAGCAAAATTTTCTCAAAATCGATAAAAGCTTTAGTTGAGAAAGCTAATTACCGATAAATTGGCAACTGCAAGGGAACGAAGTTAGATCGATTAATAGTACCAGTCTGATGTGTTTAACCATGGTATATTGTTTTCCGAGAAATGCTTGTAGGTGCATCAATCGGTTTTAAATCTTGTAAAACATTATTATTATCTCATTGCAGAAAAATGAAGCATCCTCTCTACAATCATCTCGGTTTGATTGTGTCTTATTCGGAAAACTTACAAGAAAAAAAGCTTAAAAGATTCATCGATTGAAATTATAGTAGGTTCACTATCTGAAAATACTTGCAAACATTATAATCCGGCAATTATAGAATGGAATTTGTTTTGGTTACAATATATGGTTCATTAAATTCAATGCGATCGACATTATCATTACTATATTGTAACCAACTACGGATAATGTAAATATTAACCGTTTCTGTTTTACAGTGATTTCATTCATAGGAAATTTCTTTCTGCAGATTTCATTCATAGGAATATCACAAAGATTACTAACATTTCTTGAAAAACACAGTCATAAGCTTATGAGGTTTATAGATATTATAAGACATAAATAATATCGACCTTTTTTTTGTAGAAACAATTATAACCAATCGATTTGTAACTTCCGCGATATAGCCACCTGTGTTGGATTAAAATCTTATGAAACCGACCATCCAATGTTAAGAACGTTCTGGGTAGAAGAGCACGCAAGTCACGTGGAACAAAACCTAAGAATACCGTCGTCCATTGTTGCCATTTTATTCTATGTATGTAGTGTTTGTCATAATTCCCGTAATTTTATGTGCCTAATTGCGAATAAATTTTAAAGGTTTTTCTATAAATGTACTTGAATGAAAGACATTAAATTTTAGTTATGAGCAAAGTAAAATATATTAATTGAATCGTATTTTTTGTCATTAAGAAACATATACAGGGTGTCCCACTTTAACTTGGACAGCTGGATAATTCGAAACCTTGCATCCTAATCGAAAAATGTTTTAGA
>JAYJLV010097279.1:0-12417 GCA_036873485.1 Torymus texanus | reverse complement strand
TGAAATTTAAACTACTTATTTCACTCAATTAATACAATAATGGGTTAAATTTTCAAGTGTATTCCTTTATTTGCTTTCGATGAAAAATATTTCAGTAAAAAGTGGCATTGTCTTGGGTATACTACTTATAACCGGAGTAACAATTATGCGATGAAGATGTCTAATATATTGGTAATATAATGATTTTAATTTATTCTGACAAAATAATAATGGAATAATATATAAAGTTTGAAGAAGCTAAGTACCAATGTATTGGCAGCGGTTTTTATTTTATGTTAGTAATATTCACTACTTCGTGATTGTGCTCTTCGACAGCAGCTGACAGTTCTTGTATATTGACAGAAGGATGCATATTTCTCAGAACTACTTTAAAATTTGTCTCTTCTTTAAGCTGATACGTGTGAAATTGTGTCTTCTTAGATTTCAACTGCTCGACTATAAGTCTATACTTCTCTCAGCTGCTTGGCTAAATTTTTACCTCGTTATTTGAGAGCACTTTGAGAGAATATTTCTGTAATACTAGTTTATCTAAAAGATCCGTTAGGGGCTTCAGTGGCTCAACTTCGTTTATGAAGATGGGAGGAGTTTTTTGAGTTTATATTGTAGCAGTGGCATTTTTGGATTCTTTGGAAGTTCTCTTCTGACTACTCAATTTTTCAAATTTATTTGTAGTGATGACTGGGATACCAAGCCAGTTATCGTTTATGATGCTTTGCCGTCTTTTTATGAGTCCACTTTCGTCGGAAGGACTGCTTCTACCTCTTTTACCAGTGGTTGTTTGCCATTTTTGGCTTTCTTGATGTTTTGAGTATCCGATATGTGGCGAAACGTATTCTTGAAAGGTAGTGTCGGCCATGGTGGCCACTGCACTTACAATATAAATTACTACACTCTAAAACCTACAGATTTGTTGGGTAGCGTTGAAATTATTTCAAAAGTTTGTACGAGAGTAACCGCCTCGTACATATGCTTTAATATAACGACCGCGTGAGCCGAAGTGAAAACACGTCTACTTAGAACGAGCGTAAAAGCTAAATATACCAATTTAGAAAATTATAAGTCCGATCCGGGCTTTCTCTACCAAAAAATTCAAGTAGATTCAAGTAGAGAATGATTAACGATTTTCTAACTGCCGGAACAACAAATTCTCGCGGGCAGGATACCTGGTATCCTGCCCGCGAGAATTTCCTTCCACTACCATCGTCTGCAATCTCTCTCACTCTCATACACACATGTAAGGTAGAGAGCGCAAGAGATATCAGGAAGGTGCTGCCACCGTGTCGGAGCTGAAGCGGGCGCGTATTGAACGTGTTCGCGCGGTCATCGCCCAGCATTGAGGCTGGCTCCCTGCAAACGCCGCGAATTCCAGGCATCACGCGATTGTTATTGCTTAATTTTGGTCATTGCATGGTATCTGTAATCCGTATTGGTAATATCCCAATAGGAAACTAAGACTTAAACTAGGAAGCTAGGACTTAATAAGTAAAAACCGACACGTATCGTCACCACCCTCTTGTTTTGCTGGTCGTCCCAACTGTTGTTGTCGGGTTGTTGCCGTTGATAATCATCCTGCTGGTGCTCTCCTACCACCAAACTCGACATTTGGATGCCTGAGTGCGTGCACCACATTATCAAGGGCTCCCATCCGACAACGCCAGAGATGCTATTCACAATATCTATGGTGGATGGTACGGCCGCAGAAATGGTGGAGTCGGCCGTGCTAGTCGGGCGTGTACTGCCCTCGTACGGCCAGATGCTCGATATGATGAAGTATCTCGTATCGTGGTGAGCGACCTCGTCTCATCCCCGAGGTATGTGTGCCGGTGCAACACCATCGAGTCGTGAGGAGGGTTCCATCATTTCCGGCGGGATGATAGATGGTTCTCCGACAGTCGCCTTATTAATGTACCCGTGGTTATGAGGTTGCGGTTCTAGCTCTCGGGTGCATTCAGCGGCTCGCTGTGCGATCCCAACGTCGAATTAAGCCGAAAAACTTGGCCGTATTAAAGGTCCGATAAGGTAATATGCTACCTCTATAACCTTCGGCGAGCATTTGAACCCATTCCTCGCCTTGCTCAGAAGCACATAGCACCGTGATGATTATGGCGGTGCATGAGATATAGAGGACGTAGTTTGAAGCCATTATCTTGAAACAGAGAAGGAAAGGAAAATGTAGCATGTTCCTTTGTAGAAGTGGATTGGGTCAGTAGGTGGCAAAAGTCATCCGGGGAAAGGTTGGGATGAAACCATTTGGGTGAAAGTCCGGAACTATAAGGCTAGAAAGTACCAGCAGTATTTAAAGTTCTCTGCCGTTCACATGTATCCTCATGCAGGGTGTAATTTCAACGATCAACCTTCAAACCGCAGGGTAGATGAGTGGTTTTCGTAAGGTAGGCCGTTTTATGAAATTGGGGTCTTGCGGGAATGGAGCGATATTTCGCATCACTTTCTTGTCGGACCTTTCGAGCATCAGTCTCCAAAAGATATTTGACAGATCCATGGGGTAAGCTACCTTATCGATCTTTTATAGTACGGAAATATTCCATTAGTCAAAAGCGAGCAAAGTGCCGTAAGAAGGAGTTTTCTCGATTTGATGCTCTGATAGCGTCGTTATCTTTTGATCATGGGATTTGACAGAACAATCGAGTCCTGACATTCTTAATGTCTTCGGATAAGCATGATCTCTTCCGCTTCACTATTTGGACTCGTGACATCAAATAACTGAAGGATGGTTGAGAGGGTGGATCTTCTGAGTCTAAATTCAAAGAGGCCTCGAGCAGTCAAAGATCTTAATGTTTTTCTGCATGGTCTGCATCTTTGGAATTCTTGAAGGTTATGCGCGCTGTTTGAGTGGTGAGACTTTGTGATAATACTTTCCCCATAGTAGTAGGTCGGGCTCGCTTAGAGCAAGCAGTGAGTCCATCAAGTCCCAAGTCCGAGATACAAGTAATGATGAAGTCCTTAGAGGTGCGAGATTCCATGATGGTCTGAAAGGAGAAGGCCAATCAGTCTCTGACAGTTCACAGAAAGGATGGGGAGGTATTATCACTGGACTGGGTATGGAGTGGTTGCCTAAGGTTATGGGATAAGGAAAGGGATGTAACCAATAATTCTAATATAATAAGTCCCTGCCAGGTTTCCGTAGACCAGATGCACCAATTTTCCGTTTGATGTGATATGGGCTTCAAGCTATTGACCGCCTGAGGTTCAGTAGGTAACAAGGATAAATGCATCAGCTGACGGGGCCATACATTGGGACGACCCCTTGAGAGATTTAGATAACTCTGAGTTTCGTAGATGTAGTAGATCCGGCTTATACGTTCAGAGTTAGTAGTCAACACAACCGAAGGGGTGTATTCGATTTTCCTTTTATACTGGTTTGTCGCCAATATTTAGGCGTCCAAATGTAGACGTCAGACCGTAGATTTAAGTCTCTAAATTATCGTCTTGGCTGTTGATAGCGATTAATCTTTTGAGTGTCAAGTTGGTCAGTTGTCCGAGATGTTGTTGGACCTTATCGGATTACGTCAACATTCTGCTCATTGATTTTCTCATCCGAGTCCGTTCGGTGAGGAGTAGGTCGTGGGCTCTTCATCACTTGATAAACCTTTCCTCATATTCTTCCAACTGAGCTCCCATTCGGCTTATCGTTTCCCATTGATCATCGTGAATGTCTTTGAGTCTCCTTAGCTCTTGTTTTAACTCTATAATTCGGTAGACGAGGCGAGTTTCAACGAAAACTGGGAGACTGTCCAGAATCAGGTTGCCTATAACAGAACGGGGCCCACGGTGATACAGTGGGGATGGTTTGCCGAAAAGTTCATTTGCATAGAAAGGGAAGATGCATATGAACTTAGTCGAGCTCGACTAATTGCGGTGGGAAGGCGGGTTGGGATGCACCAGGATGGGTGTGGATACCGAGCGGAAGGGGACAGGTTGGATGGCCACGTAGGTTAGGGGGATTTCAACAGTCGTGGTGGTTCTATGGCCATTTCTTACTTATACTTATATAAGAAAGACTGAGATTGCGCCGAGTATAATTGTGACGTCTTGAAATGCTAACGTTCCATATATTAGATGTTGAGTGGAGGAACTATTTCTCTTATGCCCGCCTATTCCCTTCATGCAAAAGACGATGTTCGCAAGGCGTTCCGACCTCGATGTAAAGAGCGAATCCGGTGACAGCTGCCCTATTTCTAGAGAGGCTGTTTCATTTATGTCTTGTCATAGCTTGGGATGGATGATGGTTATATTTAGGCTTACTTCTGGATCGTAAACGTATTGAGCTTTGGCGTTTCCATCTTGATTATCGGGTAGCTCCACAGTCCTAGCGGAGCAACCATTGGCTAACCACAACATGCCTGTACCTTTAATATGTTAGTTGGGTTGGTTGGGGTATAGCAGGTCTCTTCGGAGCAAGTGATTCGCATCGTTTCTTCCTTAGTTACAGAATACAACCATCTATCGGATAGTTTCAAATAGCGCCATTGGGACGTGACAGACGAGGATATCATTATATCACATGACCACAGGACGTCGGGGTGTGGATTAAGTAACAGTACCACCTCGCACTCTTTCTGATCTGGAATAGTGAATAGGGGCTTAGGTGGACATGTACGCTCATAATGTGTTGAGACGCATTCTCGGAGGTGCTGCTCGCTGAGCTTTAGGTACACCTCCAAATCCTTGTTGACAGATAAGTAAGGATAAGACGGGGAGATGTGTGTAACTCCGAGACTTTGTTTCCTCATAGTTTGAGGAATTCCTACGGGGTGAAGCCTATATAGTTGGTAAGTTGATTTTTCCGTGAGAGGTATAGCTAGGCTTATCAGAATCCTTCCCTCATGGAATGTGGCGTCCATCGTTACGAGCTGCGCAATCTCCTGGCGTCGTAGGTGCTGCAAGGGTGTTGATAGCACTCGGTCCTCTCCCATCTGCTGGATGTCCATAGTAATTTGATGAAGGAAGTCGTGTCTCAGGAGCCTAGGGTGTAGTTTCCATTCGGTCTATGCGTTAAGGATTGTTAGGAGTCCCCTATTGCTATGTATCAAATGGTCCAACTTTGTCTTCATTTGTCGATTTTCGTTGGCTCCGGCAAGAATGGCATTAATTTTAGTATTTGAAGTTGCTCCCATTCTCTTAATAGCCACTCGGCGCGAGGTCGTGATATTGTAGAGCTTCTCAAGATTAGCTGAAAGTAGATGAGTCTTTTCGTCTGAGAGCTTCACAAGTTTCCTTTGATCCTTGAATACTTGATGAAGCTAAGAGGGGCCATTCTGCGCGGCCGGATATACCTGATTGGTGATGGGTCGTCTCTAGCTTGAGCATCCATAGACATAACTACTTGCTTGATGTTCTCATGCAGGTGATCAATCGTCTTTAGCTTGACCTCCATGAGATTCTTATTTAGAGATTCGGGTAGGGTCGTGTTCTTTAAGAAACGTGTGCAGATCTAAATGGATCATGATCTTCCATTTCCCTCTCTGAATCCGAATCAAGGGTAATTTTTCATAGTAAATTCCAGGGTTGGAATTAATGGGGGATATTTCGTAATGGGTCAGCGACCACATGGCTCGTGGGATTGCGATGAGGAACATTATCATGAAGGTGTAAACTTTAGGCATCAGATACAGGAGGAACGTGAGGAAATTCCAAAAATCATCCCCCTCTTTTTTTGCTTGTCGTCCCGAAAAGCGAATGCGAATTATTTAATTAGCATCACTGTCAGAGGGAGGGACTATTTTCAGTTTATCAGTATATTTCCTGATTATTTTACCATTGGGTATTTAGCAGGATGTTGTTTCTACCTAAAATGGTCTTGATTTTTAGGGGTTTCTTGTAGTAACTATCGAATTTTGAGGAACGTGGTTCCAATTTTACCCAGGTGTAATTCACAACCACGCCCCTTAAGGGCTTTATGTCGATCATATCGTTTATTTGATTTTTCCTTTGCTTTAATTAAGTTATCGGCAGCTTGAACCTTCATTTTGTCTAATCTAGTAACTAGATCGCGTAAGTACAGGTTATAAGTTCTTAACTGCTCCGCGGCCGGCACTTGTGCAGGGAATCTGGCTAATTGCTCGTAGACTAATTCGAACGGAGTGCGTGTCGGCAAGAATACTGGTGTTATATGTAAAAGTAGCGAAAGGCGCTAGAGCGTCCCAATTGTCATATTTCTTGGAATAAGTCCTGATGAAATCCACTAGAGAGGTGTGACTGTGTTCCAGAGATCCCTTAGTTTGAGAGTGATAAGCCGAGGTAGTAAGATGATGGATCGGAACAATCGCCAGAGTCCCTCGACAATTTTAGACAAGAAGCTGGTGCTTTGATAGGATAAGATAGCTCTGGTCGCGCCAAATTGACATATAAGGTGTCTGCAATGGTGGAGGCCCTAGGATTGGATATGCAGATAGCAATGAAGTACTTTGTCAAGTTACATTGTGTGTAATTTACTAACGGTATCAATGGATGTCTTATCAAAGGCTTCACTCGGAGTATCCGTGATCATTATGGGCTCTCATGCCTGATTCTTTCAATCTTCTTTTCCTGACATCGGGGACAACGCCTGACGTAATCGATAGGTCTGATCAACTCCCTTATGTCCTCCAATAAAGCTGTCATAGAGAGCTTCGATGATCGTCTTTCGTTCCTCTGGCTTTGGTAATGTCACTTGTCCGTAGTATACGGTGACGTCAATGCGGGATCCACTAAAGATATTAGATAGTTCCTCAATTAGGCAGGCTGGTTGGATCTCGTCGAGCAGATCACCACGGCGAGTGATGTGAAGCTGGAGAGATTTTTTCGTATTAGTACTCGGCGGAGGTGCCGGAGCATATTTTTAACAGTGATCCAGTCGGTAGAGCCATAGCATTTTTTTTACTACCAAGGATAATACTTCGTGATGCAGGGAGGGTATGGTGAGTATTTGGCCCACTTGTAGTTTCTTGTCCTTCCAGCTTTTGGGGTCGTTAGCCCCGATCTCTGTCAGCAAGATCCCGACCGCATCATTGATCGTGCCGTAGATTACTCGGAGGGGCTTGGCTCTTGTATTGGTTTAAAGGGTCGAATTGCTGAAGTTTAGTATTATCTTTTTAACTTCGTTTTGGGTTGTAGGGGCATTTGGTTGCTCTTACACGTAAGGATTGTGCATTACATTGGTCAAATTTATGTAAAGATATAACGGGCTTTGTTAAGCTGTGCATAATAAAATATGTGCACAATCCTTATGTGTAAGAACTACACCATGCCGTTGTAGGTTGTATGAAAATGTTTTTGTCGACCATAGGTGGTAGTGTTATTTTCTCATTATGTGGCGATGTTATTTTATCTCATAAATTTGTTCCCATGTTGGAGAAAAAATCGTTCAAATTTTCAGCTATTAATATAGATCTGTTATTTCGTTGTTATTATAATTTATATAATTGACGTCGTCTTTTTTCTGGTTAAATTTACCTAATTTATTGTTAATTAATTTCCATAATTTCATCTGGTTGTTTTTTATCAAAAATTTCTTTGGCTACATTTATAATATGGTTAAGCATGTTGACATAGTTCTTGTATTTTTCTTTTTTACGTTGGTTCAGTCCTTCTTCCAGGTTTTGTAAAGTTTATCTTTTTTGAACAAGGTGTCATTTTTGCTCTAGTTATTCAGCTATTCCTAGGTGTCATGTTCCTTTGTCTTTTCTTGTCTTTGGTACAATCTGCTTTATTTAAACAAGTCTCAATCTTTTGTGTTAAGTTCTCTATTGCTTGATTCGGATTCTGTATAGATGTAATCTCAGACCAATTTTCAGTACTTGCTATATTTTGTAACTTAAGATAATTTATAAATTTGTTTATACTCGGGTTATTACTTTCCTTTGTCCTTTTCATTGGCATAAAAATTGGATAATGATTATTGAAAAGTATCGTTAATGTGTGCATTTCATGCTTTATTTTGTTATGAAATCTGGTTGATAACCCCTTTCTAGTAAACTCTGGAGAAATTCTTGATGTATCATTTCATTGTTACTTATGTCGATGTTAAAATCATCTATGATTAGGTTGTTTTTGTGTGTTTTATTAGTATTTAATAGTGTTTTTATATTCATTACAAATTTAGTGTTTCTGATGTGGTATCGGTATACAGCTGATATTAGCATTTCGTTTTCGTAATCTAAAGTAATTTTGGAGTTTAGAATTTTTAAGTTCTTTGGGTGCATCCACAAAACCTGTGGAATAGTATACTAAATGTGGCATTACTAGCGCACTGTTAAGTTAAACCTTGGTGGTGCTTGATCTGAAAATTTTTAAGCTATAAAGTGCCTTATTCACTCGCTTAGTGATGTTCGTGACCTGTAATTCCCACTTTAATTTTTAATACAAAATTAATCAATAATCTTATATTGCAGAAAGAAAATACGAAAAACAGGTCGAAATGGCGAAAGGAAATATTCTAGTAAACAATTTTAGCGAATATCAAAATGGATTAGAAGTAAGTTACAGTTTAAATTTTTGGACATAATTTATTAAAAGGACAATTCCATTATTTTGAATCTATGAGTAAGGAAATTTGTCATTCTTTTCATAAAATGCATACTATACCCGTTTACCTATAAAGATTTTATATTTATATTATTAACTGATTACTTTTTATAAGATAGTCATTATAAAAAGATTAGTGACACAAGATCTTTGACAGTTTCATTTTAGTTTTAAATAAGCTTTTGAACTTTTATTTTTTAATTCAAATCCATGCAAGATAGCTGGAAATTGAAGAGATCCCGCTTATAGTATCTAAAATGGTTTGTATTTACTAAGCATCGTTACTCACTAAACTAGAAAAATTCAAAAGATTAACAAAAAATAATTGTTTTCGATCTCTTTCTAATGATTTATTGAACGATCCTCCTATTATTACAACAGGCAATATCATAAAAAAAATAAAAATTTTTTAAATTATTGAATTCTATCATAGCTCAATGTATTGCATCATATACTACAATACAATAGTACAAAAGACTAGCTTTCAAAAATGTAAATAATCTTGAGTTTCGAATCATTTTACGAAAGGAATGACAGATTTACAATTTCAAAGAATAATTTATCATAGATAATGCTTATTTGGATTTTTAAAACTAGAATATTGTTTTGATAATATATTTGAGAATAACATTTTTAATTCAATCTAAATCAATAATATTTTTAGATTAAGTATTTCAATGAAAAAGGAAGGGGAATAGTATCAACAAAGATATTTTTAAAACACGAATTTGTTGTTGTGTATGAAGGAGATCTCATCACAGAAAATCTTGCATTTCAACGAGACATGTAATATGCCAAAGAAAAAAAGGGAACTATTTGTTTTTCTTTGGATACAAAGGTGATCGATATTGGTAAGAAATCAATACATTCTTTACGTTTTTTTGTTTTTATTTTCGTGTTTCATCTTTATAATAATCATTATGGTTTTCTACATTTAATTGTCTATTGTCACTACGATGTATTGAAAAATTTTTTCTTTAATTTATTTCAATATATTAATAATATTATGTGACTACTTATTGTTAGTTCGAAGACAATATACGTATATTCACAGTAAGTCTTTGAAACTAAAAAAAGGTTTTCCCTTTACATATTTTGATTGTTCATCAAAAAATTTACTATACTAAATTATGTTCAAATCTTTTGAAATAACAATACATATTCGCACTGGAATTTACATATTACATTAATTAATTAAATTCACATTACAATCCTTTCAACATGGATGCTACGGAAGAATCTCTCAACATGGGACGGTTGATCAACCATTCCGATAAACCTAATGTTCAGCCCAAAATAATCGAAATAAATAAAGAGCTAAATGTAGTATTTCTTGCATTAAGAACTATTACTATCGGAGAAGAAATTACTTTTAATTACAATGATACACGCTCTCATATACAAAAGAATTTTCCTTGGCTCAAGCGACGTCCAAAAATCAAAAAAGGAAAAGGTTTGTTGTTTTGTAAGCTTTCCTTTCTTCTAAAACGGTTTAGCTTTATTATAGAAAGAATACGAAATGTTCAAATTAATAAAATGCTAAGATTATCAAGCCAACAACCAACGAGCTTTTCCACGCTAGACAAGTTCAAGCATTTTTACAAATTCGGTCTTTCATCTTGTTTGACAAGCTACGCAGCAGCATCGCTCAGATCACCTCATCGGTTCGAAGACATAGGGAGTAACGCTTTCATCGCAACTTTAAAGGATTTCTTCCAACACTGAGCACTTGACAATAAATTTAAAATAATACCGGAAATATTTAGTTTGGCTATCTTGTTTTCTGCAAATGTTTTAATATTGTTATATCTAGATCAATTTAAAACTAACAGCAACTTCTGTAAATAAGGTGATCTTTCACCCAATGCCCTCTAGGAATAAGCAACTTAAGAAAAGTAGAGGAATGTATTTTAATTATTACAGGGATGCACTTTTAATTTTCTTGACTTGTATGCAGTTTCTTGAAAGGAATCTTTAATGGATGTTCATGACAGAAGGCATAAAATACTATATCAGGAAGAGTTGGAGTATGAAGTTTCTTTAAGCAAATATTTCGTTTATGAGAAAACTACTTTTAATTTATGAATGAAAGGTTTTTAAAATTGACCAAAGTTTATATTATTGTACTATAACTAAATCTTTTCTAACTAATATATACCTTATCCCATAAAAATTCGGTTATTTATTTCAAGAAACTGCGCACCATTTAAGAATACGATATTATGAGAAATAATCTGGAACAGAAAAATACTATAGAACTTCAAATTTGATTAGATATTAGGTTCCCCCTTCTTTCTTCTTTTGGAAACTCACTTTCTACATTTGAGCTACAGTTATACAGGTTTCAAAAAATGCTATCAATATGTCTTGTTGCTTTGTTGTTTTAGTGTCTATGGGCTGGGAGGCAAGGAATTGAAGGACATTCGCGTAGAATAATTAGATTGTAACTATTTTAAAAACTTTACTTGTAATTTAACAAATATTTGTCTTAATTTTAATAGTTGGCTGTTCTTCGTTCGACTCCGTATCTCATAATACAGCTGCTAAAGATCACAAAGAAATTGCAAATCTATTGGTACCGCCCTCTCCGACGACACCTACAAGAGTTATAGATGCTAAGCAACGATCTCCAGTAGAAAATGAACAGAGTGCAATTAGTAGTGATATTTCAGTACCTGACAAATTAAATAATAATATTTGACTTGTAGAGACATATGAAAAAGAGCTGGATTCTTTTTCCATGGATGAACATCGATTAGTACCACCCTCTCTTAACATACCTAAGGATGCTATACGTACCAATGAAGAAAGACAAAAAGTGACAGGTAAGGAGATGCTAGATAGCGATGATTAAGTTTTATAGCCCATGGGTATCTAGTAAAAATAGTAACTCAGATAACGTCCGGAAACCATGCTATTGTGTAAAGACTGTCAAAATATAAAATTAAAAATGAATGATATCGGGGAAATAAAGAGAATACTGAAATAAGTAAGGGTAAAGTGTAATGAAATAAGTAGAAAAGCAAGATACGTTACGAAATTTAGTAGTAGATATTATAAAAATATTTTTTTTTATTTTCCCTATTCGTTAGTAGGTAAATCTTTATGCAGATACTTATGACGCATTGGGTATCGTTCTTACATAGTTGATGGGTGTTTGGGTTGCAGCTTTGACCGTTTTTAGACATTATTTTGTTATGAATTTCAGACTATGATTCAAGAGTTTTTGGATTTGCTTTCGATTGTACGGGTTTGACAGTACAATTTTTATAGATTTCAAAGTTTCATGATTTATTTATGTCAAGGTTGAGGGTGGATGGGTCGATTTTTTTTCAAACCAATCACTTTGTAGGAACATGCGTTTTATGATTTATACACAGAGAGAAGTTTTCGAGAGCTGCTGTCCTTGTAATAGTATGGGTTCTCAAAAAACGCCTTAAGTGCATCGTGCCCACTAGTCTTTCTAGTCTATTTTCTGTACCTAGGCGCACTGCTATCCTACTTTCGGAGAACTACTCTCACTACATACGAGAACGAACACATGAACGTGTTGTTTTAGCGCTGTTATGGTTCATTTATATATTGGTATCGTATATTCTTATTTATAGGTTGAGGGCTATATGGTGTAACGGGGCGGAACGTCGAGTGCCGTTCTCGTATTTGTCCGGCGGCAATAGATAGCCTGAGACCAAAGGCACACGTGGGCCGAAGCACCACACGTGAGGCGGCCGGGAGAGCCTAGTCCTTCCTGGCGCGACTGTAGAGAGACCCGAACCGCGCTGCGATGCAGAGCGGGCCTAGGGCGCGCGCGCTCACTAGCGCGCAGCGCTCTCGCTACTATGCCTGGCTCGGCAACAGGTGGCACGCCGCAAGCTCTGCGGCGCGCGTTCCGAA
>JAYJLV010097268.1:0-12418 GCA_036873485.1 Torymus texanus | reverse complement strand
TGAATTGTTACATTCGAAAATATGATTTTCGGCATATAGAATGTCGAAATTTTGAACAATCGAAAGTAGCTTATGTCGGAATGTCTATAGTTGACTTCAATTTTCAAGTGAGTCGTCGAAACATTGGACCCCCCCCATCAAAATCAGTTTTTTGACAATCATTAAAAACTTATCCAAACCTCGACATATGCTCCTATTTTTTGAAGTATCATCACAATGGTACTTCGAAATTTAGGAGTCTAGTACATTGACAGTGTGCTCGATAACTATTAAATAAATCCAGGCTAGCTACTGGAATTTACTTCGAAATCACGAACAGAATAATTTGCAGAATTTAGTGAATTAGAGGTCTTATACCTCCTGCATTTTTGCTATTTTTGACAGTTCTTTTTATAGACATAAATATTTACAAATTTGGGCAATTACGAATTGGAGTTTTAAAAAAAATCATTTATTTATATCCAATATTACTCATACTAGTCTGTAATATTATACAGGGTGAGTCAAAAGTATGGCTACACCAAAATATTTCTTCAGCAAAGCATTTTCAGAAAAAAAAGTTGCATACAAAAGTTTCTGGGTGTTAATCAAGGACTTCAGTCGTAACCTTGAAATAGACATTGATGGTCAACTTCTATTTTTTAAATAGGAAGCCCTATTTTTGACTGCAGATTCTTAAAGAGCGGGGAAATTTTACGTTCGGAGGTGCATCCATATCAAATTTTACATATATCAAGGTCATTCTGAGGTAAATATTAAGGTCGCGTACAAACTCATGAAGTTGACCTTCAAATGACCTTGAAATTTAACTTCAATGTCTATTTCAAGGTTACGACTGAAGACCTTGATTAACACCCTGAAACTTTTGTATGAAATTTTTTTTTCTGAAAATGCTTTGCTGAAGAAATATTTTGGTGTATCCATACTTTTGACTCACCCCGTATATTAAACTACAAGGACATATAATTACAACTCTAAATTTTTGGGTAATAGAAAACTCATTTCCTAAAGTATGAAATTTTATTCGTCGTCTTCTCGAAAAGAATTTAAAAACGTGAATTTGAGCCTATATCGTAGCATTAGATTTGACATTTAATTTTCTATTTATAATTCGAGATTAGGCAGAATGATTGAGCATTGACACGCTAAAAAGATGCATGTATAGGCAGTGGCGCGATAATGAATAGAATCTGACTAACGGTTGTCCGTGACGCTATATTTGGGATAATAATGATATGGGCCGGGCCGCTGTCCGGCATGCGCACGCAGTCACCTCAAATGAGAGAGCATTATGTATGGACGCCGCGTGGATTGGTAAGGTTGCGTGTTCGTTCGCAGCCGGCAAGCAGTAAACCGCATCTGTCAGCCGATGGCGGCGGCACGCACGTGCGCGCACGCGCGACTGCCGGCTTACGTCAAGATTTAAATGCCCGCGCCAAAACCTACGGCTCCCACCGTCAGCGGCGTGCACGCGAGTGTCAGTGCGAACAAAAGCCGCAACGGCTCAATGGGTTTGTGCTTGGGCTTCTATGCGGGAGGTCCAGGTTTGAATCATGGGTATCTATAGGCAGAGTTTTTAAAAGATTCATTTAAAGCCGTAAATTTCATCGTTCGGAAGTCTCATTAAGCTAGTCCTATAGTAGTTGAGTGGTTAGTGCCGCGCGACCAACTATACAGGTTTTAAATCACAAAATATTTCTAAAAGGTTAATCTAGAAGGTTATATACCGTCTTCTCAAGCGACAAGCATAGGCAGTAAAACAGCGAGCCATTAGGGCACATAGGTGGGGATGCCGGCTGCGCAGTCAACATCTCGGACTGTGTGCTCTCTCTCGGCTCCGACAGTACGATTTAAATGCCGACTTTTTCCCAGATCTCGCCTGCAACTGTATGCATGTTATGCTTGTAAGCGCTGACTCGTCTGTATAAAAATTTCTACCTGCTTCCTCGCGGGCATTTGTTTTCCCAGCTGCTTCTTGCAGATGTATATCTTCGGGATCAATAGAAACTGTGTGTGCATGTGTGTGTATGTGTGCGCGCGTGGGTTCGTCGATAAGTTAGTCCAGTATTCGATATTGGTGAATCCGTCGGCCTTACGGAACGGGTTTTTTCTGCACGCAGGCAGCGCAGACTCGTGGGTGATGTGGCGGCGGCAAAGCAATTTTTGCGAACGGAAAACCGCTGTTCCCAAGTTACCGGCGCCGACTCGTGGCCGTTTGATGGGGGACGGCGACGCCGGCTGCGACCGGCGCGGCGGGAGGAGAGAGGTGCGCGGCGCGGTGAAGGGAGCGCTGCGCCGGCAGGATCGTTTGGACGTGAATTCATTGGTCGGAAACCGGCGAACGGTTCACACCGACACGAGCTTTTCGCCGGCCTTGTGCGTACGTGTGCGAGTCGCAGCTCGCAGCCGCCGTCGAGCTATAGAGAGTGAAAAGAGAGCGAGGGAGAGAGACAATAAGAGCGCAGGGACGAATCACTCGGAGGTTCTTCGCTCCCCCCTTTTCTTTCGGCTCTCTGCTCCCGCGGATGCTCCGGCTGCTTGTCGCTGTGCCATGACATTGTGAATTGGCCTCCCCCTTTCCAACATTTGCCACATTTTCACCTTTTCTCCCACCTTTGCAGTTTCACGTCTACTGTTCCATTTACTGACCTGACCTTCCTCAACTTTTCCCTTTGCGTCCCTTATAATACCTGCTCGTTCGACGCAGTCAATGCCACGGATATTTGCGAACAATCATAAGTATATAACGGCCTTTCCTAAATTATTATAAATGTCCATTCGTTGCATAAAATTAACAATTTCAGTCTGATACTTCCCCTTATTTTCAACAAATAATCATTTGGTATATTTTCGAACAGTTATACGTATTATGTAGGCGATAAAGCGAAAAGAGAAAAAGTAATTGACACGGCCCGATAATAGGAAGTGACTAAAAATAGCAGCATTTTTCCGAGAATAGCGGAGCGAGTTGATTTTTCAGAAACGCGAAGCTCGTTCTATACGTATCCTAGAACATGCACACAGCTGAGAGACCGTGAAAGAAAGGGCCGCACTGATCCGTATAGAGGAAAAAAGCCGGTGCTCGGACAAAAAGAGAGTGCATCAGCAGAGCGAGAGCAGTAGGCAGGCGTTTAGAGTACGCGCTCCCCTCATAGGAGAGCAGGAGGCGGCAAGCTCCAGTTGGCAAATTCGCACGGTCCTGGCGTTCCTCTTTTCCGTTTCTCTCGCGCCGGCGCGAGACGCCGGGGCAGGTTTCCCCGTGCGCCGGCACACACGAACACACATGTGCGCATGCAAATGTACACAGATATGTGTGCGGCGAGCCGGCGTCGTCGTCCTCGTCCTCCCCGAGCGCGACAGCCCGACTCGCGTCTCGCGCGTGCATGCACGGGTGCGTCGAAGGCCGCCGAACCTAGCCGAGAGCCGACGGATCACGGAACTCACGCACACAGTCGCGGACCGTATTTTGTTTCGCGCCGCAGCGCTCTCCCCTCTCGATCTCTCTCTCTCTCTCTCCCCCCCTAGTTCGCCCTGACGTTCCCTCTCTGTCTCGCGCGCGCGCGAAAGTAGCGCGCGTACGTGTGGTGGTTGTACGCGCCGGCGGCGGGCGGCTAGCGAGCTTCCAGCGGCGGCGGCGGCAAGGCCGAGACAGAGACAGAGACGGCTATACGTCTACTCTACGGTGGGTTGGCCAGAGGAGCGCAGAGAGCAGCCGTGCAGCAGCTAAGCAGGAGCAGCAAGTGTGTGCGTGTGAACTACCTCTACCTTCACTGCTCTCCGGCATCGTTGTCATCGACGTGCTCCTCGTCCGATTTCTCTCTCTATCTCTCTCATCTCTTTCCTCTCTCCCTTTTTTCACTCTTTCCGCTTCCACCCCGGCGTTCGAGGAATTTCAGCCGGCGCTGAGATAACAAGGATAACTGCGGCTGCTGAAGGCTGAAGGTTCGACTGCTCGCGGGGAAAAAGTTCTAGTGTGGGCAAACATGGCTGGTGAAAAGCGCAGCGCCCCCGAGGCCGAGGAGCTCATGCGTGAAGAGTCTACGATCCTCCTGAACATCATGGGTACAACTACTGCACATAATTTCATCGAGGTATCTACACAATTTTGCCTTATCTGCATGCTTGTACTACTTGCGAGACGGGAAAATGGCCCCGCGGGCACAAAGAGCCGCGCATGGCGCCGGCGGTTTCGCGGCCTCGCCTTGTCGAGAGAGCGACGACGCGCCGCCTGATTTTCGCTGCTTTTTCGCTAATACCTCAGGAAGTACACTTCATTTAACCGTTATATTGCACGAATAATGCTAGAAGAGCATCGAGGAATGGACTTATGGGGTTATTCTCATTTTATGAGCCAATTTTTTTCCAAGTCTGAGCCATTTTTTTTTCCAACGGTGGAGGTGAAAATGCCGGCTGCCGTACACGAACAGCGCTTCAGCTTACTAGCTTGCTTCTTGCGCTTGTTGTATCGATCGCGCTCTTCATTTATTTATTTAATAGTTTTTCGGTTGGAAGCAATTATTTTTTTTATAAGACTAAATATAACAAATTACCTTATCTAGATTTATTTTATATATTTATCTAGAAAAAGAAGTACAGAGACGGAAAAACCTGGAAAATTGTAATTTTTCTATCTGTGAAAAGTCGCTCTCCCGTCATGCATTTTCGTGAACATGAAGGAGGAAAGGATAGAGGAGCCATTTCTGTGTCTAACGGTTTCCGCACGAGATGCTACCCCTCCTTCCTTTACTCTCCCTCTATTTTTTCTTTATCTCTTTCTCTTTCTATCTAGTTACATTTCCGTTGGAGATTTTTGCACATTTTTCCCTATGTGTGAGCCCTACGATTAAATTTTACCCTGCTCCTCCCCCCTCTCTCGCTCTTCCAATGATTCTTTTTGTCATTCTACGAAGCAAACAAAGAGCTGCCGAGATGCGACGCGAGCCCCTCTTATATCTGTGTGTAGGGAAAAAATCAGAATAATTTTGTATTTCCTAAGTTTGGGGGCTTCGTGCATCTGACTTGACATTATAGATATGGTTTTTCTATACCGTAAAATTCCGTACCCGATCGTATGGTACGTTGCAATAGGATCGTATCAACCTATATAGTGCTGTGGAGCTCGCATGGTTGGCCGACACTGTGCTCGCAGGAGGAATGAGAGAAAAAGTACAAAATGGGGCTCTTGTTTCTAGGCGGAAGAAGACTTGTATTCAGTTTCGCTTTTTAAATCGTTATTATGTACCAGAATATTCTTAATATTTTTAAAAACATAGGGAATTATTAAATATATTAACACCATTTATTCATTTTAATTCTCAAATAAACGTAAATTTCATTTTTCCTTACATTCCAATTAATTTGCATCAAAAAATAGAATTAGTGTCTTCAAATTTCATAGAATATCTCGTTATTTTACAGGATACACTTTTCCAATACGTACGTGAATTCTTGAAGAAACACATCGATGAAAACTGGAATACTGAAGAATTTAAGGCAGATTTTGCAAAATTAAAAGAACAGGTACGTTATATTTGAATGACAATACTTTTAATTTTGGATAAAATAAAGCATTTCCTTCCATATTTATAATACTTTTCATTTTCGTTTCAAATTTATATTTACCTATCAAAGAACGTTTTTCATATCACATTTATTGTAAAACAATGTTTCACAGGTTTGAAAATTGTATAAAATTTTTTATGTTAATTAAAATAATTGGATTTGAAAATCTCAAAATCAATTGAATAATTTTCTCGCAATAAGACTAATTTTTAAAGATAACATAGACTCACGACATAAAGAAGTGGGTTGTGTGAAGAACTAGACCATAATATTTTCATGTATTTTGGACTACTAAAGCCTAAGATTTTTTTTTCTCTAAAAAGGTTGGGAGGTCTTCAGAAAAAAGAAAACGGTGTTTTTTTTTTTTTTTTTTTTTTTTTTTTTTTTTTTTTCATTTGATTGGTGATATTCTAGAGTCCTAGTCAAATGCTGCTGAATCCATTTTAAATCATCTTACATCATCTTACATCATCTTAATGCTACTTTATACCACTCTAACCTCAAAATCACAATTTTGGTACGATTTTTCGGCGCTCGTGGTATAAAATGCATTAAAAGTACTATTTCTTCTTCTTCGAGATGCAATAAATAAAAGTCATTCGATTAAAACGTTGTATTATTATTTTATTTTATTTTATCTTACAAAAAATACACCAAAATTGTAAAATAATCTTGTCTTTCTGATGTTCATGTACCAAAATTTTAAGAAACACCAATTTATTACAATCATAAAACTTTTTTTTTTTTTTTTTAAGTTAGCAAGTGCGATTATATTACTATACTGCTAAAGCGATTAATCGTTTTTCGATATTAAAATTCTGTTTCTTCTTGGTTAAAATGAAGATTATTCGTGACACTTATTAAAATATTATGTCGTTTCAAAATCGTAAGTTTGTTAGCAACGTATGCGTGAAAATGAAAAAAAATTTTTAAATTACCCGGCTATTTATACATACAAGAATAAATAAATGGGTCTGAAGTTTGCAACGTTGGGATGCAACGAAATAATTTCTCACAAATAAATAAAACAGCTAAAAATTTGCACGATTCAGTAAAATCTTTATTTTGATGTTGGGTTATGCTATAAAATGCTAAACACATGAGAAAATTCAAAATCTAACATATAAAACTAAAAATAAAAAAAATTTTCTAAAGTTTCATTGCACTCCAACGTTGCAAACTTCAAACCCATATAAATAAAATGTAATTGAGTGGGTCGTCGAGATTTGATATACCCAAGTAAACCTTTCAGGAAATACACACACAGTAAACGGTTCAGTTTCTGGATATTTAGACAATAATCCTTTCAGATATTATTGTATAAGAAGTCAATCTTATAGTCAACGAGTTTAAGTGATAAAAAAATTATTTCATGAAAATAACAATGTTCTATAGTAAACTATTGCCAGCAAGATCAAAATGTAACCAAAAATTAGGGCATATTATTAATTTTATTTCATTTTAATTTTGAAATTCTCATTTTATTCCCCGAGTAATGTCAAAGGTACTTATCAATAGTAAATTTGATAATTTTTTTTTTAGTTATTTTTCAAAATAACTAAAATCTGTTAAAAACTTATGATATAAATTTTTATATTTTGCACGTCCGCTCCGACAGGGACCACAAACTCTAACTGAAATATCCCAGTTATTGCAAATATACTACTTTCCACACTACAGAAAAACATTGCAAAATGATCAATATCTAATACTTTATTAAGAATTATTTTTTGCGTGATATTAAATGCAGGTAAAGAAGCAAATTTATAAATGATTTATTCTCGTAAACCCTTATCATCGTGTACTATTTTCAAATTATTCGTTCGCATACTTTGATGTAAGAAAGGGTATACAAAAAAAACTTACATCCACACCAGCCCGATAAAGGCTAGGGGATGCAGGATACTGACGGAGTTCTCCGCCGTACCAATCACAATGTTTAATTAAATATTAATTGTTATCAGATTTTTCTTACATTCTGAGAGCTGGCGCATATAGTTAGCATGCTATTCGATGTTGCAATTGTTTAAATTGCATCTTTACTTTTTAACAGATCCGTTTAAAATTTGGTCTGTGTGTGGATAATCATGGTAGTAGTAATGAATATTTAATTAAAAACATTGAGGTCGTAGAAAAAACTTACCTCGCATAAGGGATCTCCTTAAAAGGTAATATTATAGGGTGATTGCTATGTGAAAATTGGGAAATTATTAAAAAATTCGAAGTTATCCAGTCATGTACAAAATATATTACCAATATTATTGATAATTGTATTTAAATTGGAGATAATTTGTTGGTTATTTTATAAAACATGTTTAAGAGACAAAATCAGTAATACATTAAAGAATTAATTTTAAAAAGTAACAAAATTTTCGAGTATTCCATTGAATGATTTTAGTAAATAAAATCTACTTGGACGAAAGGCTTACAAAAAGTGTTTTGTTTTTAAATTAATTTTTAGTTATGCTTTCGCTTAACAGCGCACTATGCGTCTTACCTTTCGTCTTTTGTTTTACTTCTTTCAAAGTTTGAGATCGAGATTCAATAATTCGCTCTGCGAATCGATCGGTACATTTTCGAATGTGGAAATAGGTGCTGTGCGTTCTATATTGGGTTGTTTATATATCAATACTATGATCGTTCTCGATTAGGATTCTTATATAAAGGATTATTTAAATTAATTGTAGTTCAATTATAAATAATTCTTGCATCTGTGGATGAGCTTAATAAAATAATTAGTAAGATTCAATTCAATATTCTGAAAAAGGGCTCTCAAGCACTTAATTATTTTAAATAAGTTAAAATCAAATAGATTTATAAGATGCATTACAGTACTTACCATCGGAACTCCTTCTTGTTCCTCGATTTGTGAATCACGCTTGTCTTTCAGGAAAAAGATATATCATTAAATAAAGTAGAAGTACTTTAAACGTCTTAGTAATATTACAGTCGTAGATATTAACTACTTGAAAAAAACTTTAAATTATATTTATTTACCAATTTTCTAGATTAAAATTATAAAATAATTATAAATAGACTTAGAATAAAAATAAATTTTATCATATGTTATGGAACTCTTTGAAGCGCGTCCGCGTTTCTTGACAAATATAGCTTTTGGATAGTATATTTGAATTCTCTCTCTCTGTTAATTAATATGTAGTAAAGATTAAATATTTATGAAAAGCTAGTAATTTTGTAATACTTTTCAAAGATAACAAATTTCAAGGATATTCTTAGATTTCAAAAAGTACTCACAGTATAGGAGCACTGAAAAATATGTCTGAAATAAAAACTAAAAGCTAAAAGGTGGTATGTATAAGTACCACCGTCCCTGAAAGGATTAAATCAAATATCAATTTATTTGAAGTTAATATTACACCATTATTAATTTTTAATACAAATCAAAATCAATTTTTATTTAAGATCTATATGATTTATACCATTCTTACATACTATATAATATTTTCTATTTGTATAAAGCAATTCATTATGAACTCTTCTTTAGGCTAAAGAAGATGAAGATAAAAAGGTGGATGGTTTTGTTTCAATTAATGGCGACACAGAAGAAGCAACAAAAGAATCACTGATTAAAAACATTCTGTGGCAAATGGATAACAATCGACAAACTGATGCATTGAAACTATTACAAGCTCATATGTGGAAAGCAGAACATAAACCTCTTAAGGGACAGTAAGTTCAAATTCTATTCTAATGCGTCCGTAACGCAACAAATATTTTCAATTAAACTAACAAGGGAAGTATGAGTTATATAGATCTAAAATTTCGGTGAATTTTTAGGGGTGCTTACGAGTATATTAATATTATGTTCAGTAATGGTAGTTTTATTCTTAAGATTTTCATCTAGTACACTGTATTAAAATATATACATCCAACTTTTTTAATAATTTTTTGAATTACTTTTAATTTAATTTATATTAAGAACTAAAATATTAATTTAGTTATGTTTGAATGAAATGTTTGGTATCAATAATTAAACATAAACAAAAAATTGAACAAAATTTTCATGTATTGTAAGTTTGTGGTCATTATTTTTTGAGATTCAAACTATTTTATTTTTTTTTTTTACGTTTCATACAGATGCAATTAAATTCCTTCAAATAAAAGCAAACATGTTTTTTTTATAGCTTAAATTTCGTAGCTTAAGGTGGTCTTATACCTAGTGGCTCCTGGAGCCAAAACTACCTGAAACAGTGATTTAAAATATTATTAGGGTAACTTCGCCAGTAAATGAACGAATAAGGAAATTGTAACTTTTTTTATTTAATGAAGTGGTTGAAAAATGGATTAAAAGTAAAACCCTTTTGAAATTTATATTCTAAAATGTTCAAACTTTACGTACAAATTTTGAATAAAGAATCAAAGTAAAAATTTTATTTGATAAAAATCTGTAAATATCTCCTAAAAATCAGTAAATGAACACCGCAACCTTAGTATTTAAATACGTTTCACCAGTGAATGAATACGTTACTAGTAAATAAACACTTAATAGCAGCGATTTTATGATTTTATTCTTAATAAGACAATCTCTTATATGCAGAATCTTTAAATAAAACAAAATAACAAAATGTTCAAGGATTCGAAAATTATCGTCATGTTAGATTAACAATACATAGAAAGCTTGATATTTTCATATATTTAAAGAAAATGTTCGTAAACTGGTGACTGTTCAGATACTGGTGTAGTCACCCTACATTATAAAAATTTATTTAATTTTTTCAAACCAAAATAAAATTACATAAGTGGTTATTCCTATATTGCTGTAGGTCACAGAGTAATTCCGATAGATGTAATAAAAATACCTGTACATAGGTCTGAAATAAACTATACTAACTTAAAACTACTTAAAACTAAATTTTAACATTTTATAAATTTCAGTAAGTCGCAACAGCGTTAAAAATTCTGAATACAAAAAACAAGAATATATAGATACCATAAATATAATATATTTTTTATAACATTATTCAAGATATAGGCCATCCAACCATATCATCCTTAATTCTGCGTAGTATTTTTTCGAGACCGTTTGATAAATTTTCATGAAATAAAAAGCAAATTGCTTGTTTTTTGCTCAGCTATAATGGAAAGAGTTGTAAATATAACGTTTATTGAATTAAGTATTTGTTTAATGCAAAAACCTAATTTTTTCAACAATTTTATAAAGTTTTATGAAGTCTTTTAGTTTTTGTCATGTATAAACTACTTACCTAATAAAAATCTACATTTACAACTCTTACCGCGATAGTTGAGCAAAAATAAAAAATTTACACTTTGTTCTATCAAAATCCTTTAACTGGTCTTCCAAAACAAAAACGACAACAAATGATCAGAATCTAAGAAAATGATCAGAATCTAAGAAAATGATCAGAATCTAACAAAATGATCTTTAAAATAATCAAAATTTAAGAAAACAAACTGTTAAAATCTCTGCTTATGTGAGCTGTCAGCCGTGCAATTGACCACATGATGATCGAAAATTTGACAGCAATTTACTACACTAATACTCCTTCTTGTATCGTATCTGTTAGCAGAAGTTACGTAGGTACGATACAAGAAGGAGTATTACCAGAAGATACGTAGGTACGATACAAGAAGGAGTATTAGTGTAGTAAATCGCTGTCAAATTTTCGATCATCATGTGGTCAATTTATGAAAACAGATGTGTAAAATTGTCACAAGACAATCCCATTTAATGTTAAATTCCATAATATATAGTACATCGTATTTTTATAATCAATCCTGAACTTAAACTTAATAATTTTTGTAATTCTTACACTAATATGACTTAATTATATATTTTTATTTTTTAAAACACATTTACGAAAATGTTTTTGTATAAGTAGCTCATAAAAAAAAGAGAAAGAAAATCAAGTTTTTCATCATTTTAAAGCTATTAAGCCCTTTCAGCCGTATCGTCTCAAAATTTTTTCATTTTTAGACACGACCGCTTCTCGGGAGAGCCTTATATTTTCGTCAGGGCGAAAATTGTAACACTTCAAAAACTGAAAATTTACGATATAAAAACTATTTTCCACCCACTATGAGTTCATTTTAAGCTTTTTTGGAGGTGTATGTATGTCTGTACGTATGTCTGTACGTATGTATGCGATCAAGTAACTCGATTATCTCAGCGAATTTTCGATGGATCCAAACAGGCTTTGAGGAATATGCTCGTCTAATTATAACTAACTGATGGTTCTCAAATGAGAAAGATCGATGACAAATTTTTAAAATGCGAACACAGAAATATTGCGAAAAATCGATTTTTGACCATACGGTCAGCAAAATTAAATTTAAGTCAACCAACAAATGCATCTGTTAAAACTAATTTAAACACGTCTTTTTTACATTGAACATTTTTTTTCTATAAACAATATTTAACAATGTAATAGCGAAAAAACCGCTTAAATCATCAAAAATAGCCATTCCTTTGCTATTACTTTACAGGATGTGACTTTACACAAAAAAATTAAATATAAAAATTATAGATAATATTAAAAAAAAACTTTTTTCTATTGAACATTTTTTTGTACGATCAATTCCTGACGAGTTAAATCTAAAAAAAAACGATTTTTAATGCCTAAATGTAGATAAAATGGTCGATTTTCGTCTATAACTAAGCAGGATTTGGCTTTACACAAAAACGTTAAATGTAAAACTTATAGATAATATTAAAACATAACTTTTTTCTATTGAACATTTTCTTTTACGACCAATTTCTGACGAGTTACATCCAAAAAAACGATTTTTAACACCTAAATTGTACATAAAATGGTCGATTTTGGTTGATATCTAAGCAGGATTTGATTTTATATAAAACTGTTAAATGCAAAAGTGA
>JAYJLV010097257.1:0-12419 GCA_036873485.1 Torymus texanus | reverse complement strand
ACATTAGTCGTATCGGAATGTACTAAATATTTACAACGTATAACCAAAAATAATGTATCTGTTTATTTAAGAGTCAGTAAAGGCCCTAACAATTATTTAAGGCCGATATATGGCCGAAAATGGGATTTTTCTCATTTTTGAGTACGGCCCACCATTCCGAAAAATATGAAAAAATTCTAGTACAAAGAAAACATTAAAATATACAAATTTCCGGTGCAGTTAGTCCTGTAGATATAAAATTAATTAAGAATAAATGACTTTTAATTCTTTTTTATTTTTTTATGTTAGGTATTGAATGCCTCTAAAACTAAAAAAATTTTGCTGAAAAATAGTGTTTATAAGCGATATTCTCATATTTTTTCAGAATTTTTGACATCAAGGAGCCGGGGAAAAAAAATAAAGTCCGAAAACTACGGTTTTTGGGCCTTACTGGTATAAGGAGGGGAGATAGGTCCTCGAAAAAATTGTAGAAAATTCTTTTTTTAATACACTTATATGAAATCACTGTCATTTTTCACTTTTATTAACAGTGGCATTTCGCCTATCTTAATGTGGGGTATCCTTTCTTGGCAGTTTTGAGCTGATATTTGAGTAACCTTTAGAGGAAGGGGATTTAGGATTTTTGATCTCTCTAAGAAAAGGCATAAAAATGGTATTTAATATCGCTCAATAGTTATGGGGAAGTGATGATCATGGATCGAGCCAGTATACACACGTATGGATACATACGATTGAATCTTGAACGAAGCGAAAATCTAATAGATTATAATAGTGCATTTTTAATTCTCTTTTCGAGTAAGTTTCTAATAAGTGAGTAAGTATATTGGAAATTTGTTTATAACTCAATACTTTCACATCAAAAGTTTGCTCTGAAAAAAATAAATGAACGCTTTATTTTTCTGAGCAAATCTAAAAAATTTTGTTCCTGTATTATATGAGCTATGAGGGCTTCAATAAGTTCAATTGCTTGTCTCGTTGATCTAAGGCTTTGGAAATATTCCATAAATTTTGATTAATAACTTCAGTGTTACTATTCATGGTTTTACTAATTTTGTTTATAATAGTTACTGATTTGTTGAGAATTATCATATCTTGCTGTTGTTGGTTACTGAGTACCTTCAAGTAATTATTTCGCCGTGCCGAGTCCATTTATCAGTCCTCTTTTCAATCTAGTGTTCGCTGGTGATACTTATTGTAAGTTTTGGTACGCTTCATTACGCAGTAATTCAGCTTGCTTTAATAAATTTGATTCCAATCGGGACGATGATAAATCCGTGACTTTTAACTTCAATTGAGAAGGAAGTATGGTATAGCTAGCAACGATACTATTATACGTATGTTATAAAGCCGTGATATTGATATGAATGTGCACATAGTGGTAATTTTGAATTATTCTCCCAATTCCATGGTGATGGCCGTAGTGAGTACTATTCTTGTCTATCTCAGTGCTCTCCGCTACTATGATCAGGAGTATCATGATCAGTCCGGTCTTAGTTTTCCTATAAAAAGGAGCAAACCTTTCTTATCCATTTTGCATCTTTTAGGTGATAACTTCGGAGTTGCCCGTGTATATAGCAATCTAAGGAGGGACCTTGTTGTTTTTCTACGAGGAGTTTCTGATATAGCGGCGCGGTCTTATCGCGTTGCTGTTAGTATGTTTTAATAAACATTTCTTTATCTTCTAATTTTATATCCGAATCAACTGGTAAATTTTGATTTTCGCCTTGTTTTCGATAGAGTTCCTTGTAAAACGGTAAAATTTCATTTTTTCGAAGTTTGTTATATCTTTTGAATGTATCTGCATCTGGGTCGATTACATGTTTGTGAAGGTCTTCGTACGGCCCGTATAAAAGTGTGAATGGCGCATAATTTGTTGTTGAGTGAATGCTTTGATTGTAGATCAATATTGCGGTAGTTATGTGGTTTTTCGTAGTCACTCGTGGGTTTTGATCGAATAGTATGTCTAATTTTTCTTTCAGAGTTGAATGCAGTCGCTCGATGGGTGTAAAATTTCTTGAGGATTAAGGACTTCGTTTCAGGTTAATTCGATGAATGTAACCCGTCAAGCTCTGGTGGGCTCTAAGAGAATATTGCTTCCACCCCTACATATCAAACTAGGCCTAATAAAGCAGTTTGTCTAAGCCCTATGCAAGGAAGGTGAATGTTACCAGTACTTAAAACAACAATTCCCAAAACTATCTGAAGCAAAATTGAAAGAAGGCGTTTTCGATGGGCCACAAATTAGAAAGATGCTCAAAGATGATAGTTCTATTGAACACGTGAATGATACAGAAAAAGCTTCATGGAATAGTTTTAAAAGAACTGTAAAATATTTCCTGTGTACTAAAAAAAGTGAAAATTATATAGAAATAGTGGCTGAAATGGTTGAAAATTTCGGGGCGTTAGGGTGCAATATGAACTTGAAATTATATTTTCTTGACTCTAACATTGACTACTACCCAATAAACTTAGGAGCTTACAGTGAAGAACAAGAAGAGAGATTCTATCAAGACATCAAAGAGATGGAAAGACGGTATCAAGGGCGATGGGATGTTAATATAATGGCAGATTTCTGTTGGAACTTAAAGAGAGAAGCAGAGAAAAAAGGTGTGAAACGCAAATGGAAACCACTTCTTACATAGTTTTGTAATAATCGAGTCCAGTATAGCAAAAAAAATTAAATGAGGAAGATTCTCTGTTAGAGTATGGATCCCAAAAACAATATACTGGTTAACTTTGTTTGCAATGTATTTTCTGGATTTGACCTTGACCTGACTTTGACCCTAACCTGGCCGGGTCAAATGGACCTGGGATTCGGATTCAGTGACCCCCCAAAAACATGTAAATATACTGGTTTACTTTGTTGGCAGTGCATTTTTTAGATTTGACCTTGACCTGACTTTGACCCTGACCTAACCGGGTCAAACGGACCTCGGATTAGGATTCAGCGACCTCGAAAAATGTATGGATATCATGGTACTATCTTTCGCACATACAAATTTTTTTTTTGTGGGGCTGTGTAATTGAAGAAGATGCTCCAGAATCTATTAAAATTTTCAATGAAGGATTGAGCGTGATTATATGCGGCAACTCTGGCGAATTTCCGATGTTATTAAGATTTACTATTTCTCTTCCGGTGCATCGGGATCCAACTGAAAATCTTCAGTATTATCAATTTCAGCTGTTTCATCTATTAGATGTTGAGGCTGTTCGTTTTGGCATTCGTATTCTTGTTCTACGAAATTTTGTTGAACTTCTTGCTGATGATGTTCTTCTGAGACAAAATTTGGAGGTCCTGTACTTCTGAAAACGTTGTTGGTTCTAAGCGCAGAGTTATTTTGCACATTATTGGGTCTATTAGTTTGGTTACCACCTGGTCGGCTGGTATTTCGTGTAGTTATAGACATAGGCGTTGGTTGGTAATTTTGACGCATTTCTCGATTATTATTGCTATTATTTTGTCTAAAACTGTTGCCAAAATTGTTGTTTCCAAAATTGTTGTTTCTAATATTTTTGTTTCCAAAATTAGTAAATACAGGCCTAAATGGAATTTGCGTTAGAGCGGGTCGCTGTTGAAATGAACTTGGGGCTTTTAAAGTACTGGGTGCGTTAAACAAATTTGCTTTCGGTTTATTTACGCGTTGTTTCATATATAAAGGAAACTAGCTTGTTGTTCGTGGTTATCGGGTCTTCTACATTTATTTAGGCAATCTTCAATATCGTTTACTTCAAAATGTGTTAAGTATGAGTGGTAGGGTTCTTTTATTCCGTTAATTAAAGTGTTTTTAGCGATGGTTTCATAAAATGAAATTTTCATGTTAACTAAACTGCCTATCTTCATTGTTTAACTGAATGTGTTCTTTTAATCTATTTAATCGTAATTTTCAACCGATTGATTCACCTTCTGGTAACATATACGCAGTTAATTAAAGAATAGATCTTCCGAACTCGCGTCACTATATCTATTAATTAAAGTTCTTTTACATGCGTCCCAGTTTTCCGGGTTATTTACTAATATCAATTCTAATGCTTCACCGCGTAATTTCGACTTTATAAGTACGTACAGAGTTTTATTAAGTATTGCACCTGCTGTATATAACATTTCAACAAATCTGTCACATTGTTGAATAAAATGCGATAAAAATCTAGTACCACCTTCGTATGCAGGGATAGCTTCACGCCAAATAGATAAGCGTAGTTTAAATTGCTCTACTGTGATCTGAGTAGGTTGATCTTCATTTGGGTTCATCAGTTTATAATTCTAATTATTCTTTCGCGAAACGTTTAAGGTGAATCGTATGAAAGGTTGAAAGGTTGTAAGGTTGAAGGAATTTCCAAAGACTTACAGATGAAATATCTTTGATGATTTCTCTGTCAGTCACTGCCAAATCGGTGGGTCTGGATGCTGACGTGTAGATACTCCGACAATGGGGGAAAATCACCGGCTGCCCCCTTGGTGATGATTCTCGTCTCGTAGTTGAAGAGGAATCTGAAGTTAGCCGTCTCGCAGTATCCTGTCCGTAGCGTCAGTTATGTTGAAGGGTAAATGTGGATCAATTCCGACTCAGAAGGAATGAAATGAAACACCACAAATCCACACTCAGTTAAAGAGAAAGGTATTCTTTATTTAAAGTAGTTGTTACAGCTCGAGGACCCGACAATGACTGAGTGCGACTTAATTATGTTACTGCAGCCAACGCCTTTTTTCCTCTTATCTCTTGATATTGAAACTGCAAGCTAGAACCCAGCAGCCGCACGTGGACCGTTAACGCAAGGGGTGTCACATAACTCGTGCATATCTAGGAAGACAGAATAGAATGTCTTCCAGTAACAGGAGTGACGGAAAATTGTATAGCTTCGGTAGCCCTTCAGTCAGCTAATCAAATATTGACGAGAGCGATCATCAATATCATTGACCATCAAAATAGGTCAATTAAATGCAGAGCACTTCTGGGCACATGTTCAACAGTCAATTTTATGACTGAATAATTAGCCAATCAATTAAAGCTACCAAGGAGAAAGTGCAGCATTCATGTACGAACACTGAATGATCTCTGTAGAATCACAAAATATGCCGTGATTACTTCTTTTCAATCTCTCTACAATAAATATCAGAAAACCTTGGAGGTTCTGCCGATTCTGAGATTTTCTGAAGCTGTACCGAGTGAGGCTATCGCCAGAGATAAAGTCCAGATTCCTACAAATTTATAGCTCGCTGATCCAGACTGATGCAGCTGTTTTGCCGCGGTGCGAACCCCGCCACCAGACTCGCGAACTCACGAGCGTCCGGACGCGGGGTAGGGGGCACCAGGCGCGGTTATGAACTCTTTGGGAGAAGCGTTTCAGACTACCGAGTCCGTGTGAATTATGGACACGCGCTGAAAATATCCGTGGAATTGTACGTTGAGTGGGACAACCAGTTGCAGTAAAACAGTATTTGTTAGCAAATTACTTAAATACATTGACCACTTGAGTATCACCTGCTTCGAATGTATTATTCTTTATTACGGCAAATGGCAATCGGGATACAGAGATCTGGGTAAAGACGTAGAATTTCGTGAAGGTCTACCGCAAAACACCGATTGGCTTAACGATCCAAAGCCCAAGTTGATCATCATCGACGGCCTCATGCGCGAATGGTCCTCTGGAGAAGCCATAGTGAATCTCTATACGAAAGGCAGTCATCACAACAACTTCAACGTAATTTATCACTCGAAACATCTTCTATCAAAGCAAAGGTCAACGCGACATATCTTTGAACGCTTAGTACACTGTAATCTTTAGGAATTTGCGCGATCGTGCACAGATACGTCAGCTAGACAAGTATATCCTGATAATCCTCGATTTTTAGAAGGAGCGTACCAGGACAGAACATCAAAAGCTTTTGGCTACCTCTTGTTAGATTTAAAGCAAACTACAGCGAATTATTATCAATTCCGAACATGTATTTTTCCCGAAGATGAGTACTATTACGTTTACGTACCGCGAAAACAAATGACAAACAGTAAACATCAAGTTACAATCGTGGTATTATAATGGCGACAAAAGCGCGTTATCTTTTTGGTCGAAAAGAGGTTACCGTTTCGCCAGCTCTGCTAGTACCTCCAATTGCCATGTTGTTTGCTAATCGCGTGAATAAATAAAGATAGAACACGTGAGAATGATGATCCTCCTACTGCAGGAGAGCGTTGAACGTTTGCAGACCACACTTGGATAATATAAGATAAAGTATGTGCAAACATCAGGGTCAGTGACGAGTAGACTAGACCTTGAAATCAATGAAATATTAAACTCGCCAACATACAAAGACGAACGTGAAAATTGAACCTCTCTACCGTCAAGTTATACAGCGATATCTTACTTTAACGGAAACGAAGGAGGAGAAAGGTATAAAAAAGAACAACAAAATGACAGTGACATTGATTCTCATACGATGGACAATAATAAGCAGGAGGAGGAGGAAACCGATGAATGCATCAACGCAGACATTATCTAGACCGAGCTTCGATGTGCACTTAATACTTTTCCATCTTAGAGAGGTGTGTATGTCCTTCTAGGCACATAGCATCCTTACACAGACGTATTACGGTTTATTATACCGATATGGGGTATAATACGGAGGGTTCTCCGCCCTTGCCGTTGTATCCTAAGCCTGAGGGACTGCATTTCGGAAATCGGTTAACCTAGATCGGCGGCACCTGAATCGGCTACCGAAGCTTGTAAAAACCGTGGGTCATAAAAGCATCACACCCTATTCGGAGCCGTACACGTTGGTAGCGTGGCGGTGGTTCTGGTAAGCCCCCGTCTTCCGTACTTATAGAGCGACATCCGAATTATCATGATATCCGTTAAAGCCTTCTATCCACTGCCACATCGAGTCCATTCCCAATTCGGGGACAGGTAACATGCATGCAAATGGTCACCTGGGGCTTAAAAGAGAAAGCCAAACAATTCTGACAACGCTTGGAAGCTTGTGGTAGAATAGTTTGGTATGTCAGCGGCGCCGTAACGATAGATGGCCCCCCTGGGGCCCGAGCCAATATTGTCGACATGGCCAATGATGCAATGAGAGATAGAAAAAGGAGCGCTCCGCCTGGATATCTTGAGTTCACTGTCATTCTTCGCCAATCAACTGTACTTCGAAAGTTTATAGGCAACAAGCGGGTTTGGAATGAAGTCGCCACAATTTCGTCGCCCAGCGATCATTCAGAAAACAGTGCTTTTACTACACCACGTTGCGTTCCTATTTTAACAGTTCAAAATGGTGGTGACAGTGCCTGTGACGAAACAGAGTCAGCAAAATCCGAAAAAGAAGAAAAAAGTCAGCTGAGAAAAAGAAAGTCTCACCACCACACTTCTAAATACTGTCATGTCGAGGAATGAACAAGACATTAGGTCTACGCTAATAAATTCTCAAGAAGAAGAACGGGACAGAAACAGTGTTCTAGATGCACTCATTCATTTATTACAGTTTGAAATGCACGTGCCTCATTACAAATTTTGCGGATCAGGAACTAAGCTAGCAGAGCGTACTGAACGTGGAGATGTTGGGATCAATCCGTTGGACGAGACCTGCCAACAGCGTCTACCTTATGCCGACTCGAAGAGCGATCATCGTCAAGCCGATCGAGTTTTAGCGCAATATGCTTTCTTTCGCATGTTAGCCGAGGACACAGCTTGCTGCATAGTTAGCAAGATAAATTTTGAAAAAATTTTTCGCGTATCAAGTATGTTATGAGAACACGAAACAAGAAAGATAAAAAATCAAAGCGTGGAAAAATGAAAATGGACAAGAATAAGGTTCAGAAACCAGAGAATAAGAAGAAAATAGACAAAATAATCCGAAACAATGAATAAAACGTTTGATAAACTTTATTAAAAAGCACATCGTCCTTACGCTGGTGCTGATAAAATTTTGCGAGCTACGCGTAAAAAATACGATCGTCCAAGTGTTATTGTATGGTTTGTGAATCAAGGTGCTTCTAACTTGCGTAGACCTATTCGACATCGTTTTCCTAGACGTAATTATAATGTGCGCAATTTCGATGATGTATGAGAAACTGATTTGATGGGCATGTGATCTATAAAATCCTACAACAATGGTTACAGCTACGTTTTAACTGTTATCGATGTCATCAGCAAATACGCATGGGTTGAACCGGTCGAGGATCAAACTTCGAGAAACGTCGCTGATGCTTACGTCGAGAAAAAGCAGTCGGAAATCAGTATGTCTTCTAACTGATAAAGGAAAAGAATTGTTGGTGATGTCCGGATACAAAAGCTACGATTGTAGAAAGACTTATAAGAACTAGCAATGGAAGAACCTGGTGTTATTTGGCTCATAAAATTACTCGATAACATTTGGTCACAAAACGGTGCCAGCAACCGTAACACTGTCTAATGCAGCCAAAGCCCGTGAAAATGTACAACGTCAATATGGAAAACATGATTTCAAAACGCTTAAGTACTGCGACGGTTACCTCGTGCAAAGAACGTCTTCGCTAAAGCATATGAGAGTCGTTGGACACTAATGATTTTTAAAATTACACAAATCTCATTGATGCGTCCGTCTGCAGAATAATTGTGCAGAGAGCGTAAAAATTTAATTACAGACGTTTTTGTAATTGATGAAATTTTGTAAACTAGAGGGAAAGGTTTGTCTGAACAATATTTTGTGAAGTTGAATATATAAAAATTTACAAAAATGAAAAATCAGTTTTATATTGTGTTGCCGAGCAACAGTAGCATGCAATATTTTACGGGCAATACCACGACACATTCCATCACGCAACTACCTCAGCAGATACGTCTTCAAGGTTGATGGTCAGTCGTGTTTACGGAGGTTCAAATTCTGCTGATATTTCAACATGTATCCTCTGAACAACCGGACAGAGCAATTTTACTGAATCTCATTCCACACTCGATTCTAGAGACAAAGGTAAAAAATTTTAGTACTACAGTGTCGTTGTTGCGCCCAGGAGTTTACCCGGTGGTTACGTAACAACCTACAGAGTTCGTACAAAGACAACTTGTTCTGAATTCAGTCATCAGCTTCATTTATCCAAGAATTGCGAAAAATTTAGGGGTTCGAAAACACGAATAGTATTTAGATAAGATATGAAGAATCAGTAGTAAGTGATAGACCTGCTCATCTCTCCAATGGACTCCTATCTATGCTTATGGTTAATAGTGATCTTTGTGAACCTTACGTAACAGGCGAAGTGCAATCCCGATTGTTGCGAGTCGTATCGTTAAATATAGACGATTACACTTACGGTAGTACGAGAATCAAGAGTTTTTTTCCCACCCATGGACATACCTTTATTATTCAATTCAATTCAGACCATAGAAATCCATATAAGAGACCAAACTGGCTGTGCAATATTATTCGTTTACGGTACTTTTACGGTGACACTTCATTTTAAGAAACTTGACTATAGTTCATTTTTAATTCAGTGATGGATCGTTACCAGGAATACTTCAACATGCAAGTTGGGAGTTGCTATAGTGGTGGGGAGATGTTTGGTGGGCTCAACGATTTAATAGTAGGGTTGGACGTATCGGGTCACTCTGCCAAAGGGCTCACGGCGGTATTGGTTCATTTTTATCTGGAATTTTCCGTCGCGTTCTCCTGCTTTTCACTCGTAGAGCCAAGACTGTTGGGAAGGAGGCTATGCCTCGTAAGGAGGCTATGCCTAGGTATTGATATGAACATTATGTCTCATGTTACCATGTGAAACACACCATTCAAATTCGACAGGATCAATTCGGCAACGCTTTAAAGAATCTGTCGAAGTTCTCAAACGATAAGCAGAGGAGAAATTGGATAAACTAAAGGAGGGGTTGGGATATAAAGTACCACGCTACGACTTACCTCTTCAGTTGCGAATGGGCGCGGGGTCTGATGTAAACCACAGAGGTAAAAGGAAGAAAAGCAGTTCTTGAAAAAGAAAAAAAAAGTAACCGCAAGTCTAATAATTTGAAAAAGGCAAGTCTAAGAGAAAACAGACAAAACAAAAGAAGAAGCAGAAGAGAACGACGACAGATAATTTTGGATAGCTAAGATGGCTTTTTTACACATCCAATCGTGTGAGTGCTTCAAGTCGGAGTTTTTTTTTGTTTGAAATACCTTCTTCTCAAACAACAATAGAAAATTCACACTGGATACAATATAAACCAATATCGCCTTTAACTGTCATTACTCCCCTATAGAATTTGTTTTAACTGCAACTGGCGAAGAATATATTGATTTTGCTCACGCTATTTTTAGTCTGCCTGTAAGTCTACAAACTGCTGTTGATATGCCACAAACCACTTCAGCCAATGTGCCCAAAGTCGAACCTGTCAATAATTTTATGCATTCTTTATTTAATCAAGTGGATGATTTTTTAATCAAAAATCTGTATAACCGCCAACAAACGCTTACGCTTACAGAGTGTACCTTGAAACTTCATTTGATTATAGACCTGCAAAAAATTCATAGTTGACAAGTGTGCTGTGGTACAATGATTTTGCTGGAAAAATGGACGATGGAAATGATGCAAATACAGGCCTTGTGTAGCGTCGAAAATTACTGTCGGCAACAAAATCAGTTGACGTGATCGGCCATTTTCACTGCGACGCGCTCAATCAAGAAAAATTGTTAATATGAAAAATGATGACTAGCTTAGAGTGCGATTAGTAAGATCTCGCGATAGCTTTTGTCTCATGGATCCTACGGGCTATTACTCTGTAAATATTGAGAAAGCAAATCTCTTAGACGCGTAAAAATTAGTCCTTGTGTTTACTAGCACATACCCAATCACTTTCATAAACAACTGCCAAATATCCTCTCATGAGAGTTGAGGTTAAAGCTGTAACAATGTATACCGGTATTTACGGTGAAACTTTGTATAATGTAATATTAGGTCAACTGCCAAAACGAATTATAATCGGTTTTGTTAACAATAAGGTTTTCAATGGCGATCGCGGTCTAAATACGTTTAACGTTGAACATTTTAATATAAATGTTCTATGCTTGTACGTCGACGGTGTACAGGTACCTTCTAAACCACTGCAACCTAATATCGGAGCTAGCAAATTATACATTGACGTGATTTTCTGGAACGGGTGTGCATTTTCTTAACGAGGGTAATCAAATCTCGCAAATCAGTACGTTTCAAGTCGTCATCGTCGTTGCAAGCTACATAACCCATTAACGCCCACAGGATACTTTGTTCACTGCTTTTTCCGAGCTCTCTGGATGGGATTAATTTGGGCGTAAAAAATTTTTGAATTTATGAAATTCATAGATTTTTCATCGCTCTTTTGAATTTTGAAGTTAAAATTTAAAAAAATTATAATTTATTATTAAAAAATGAATTTTAGGTGCAAAAACGCGAAAATTTTTTTTTATTTTTTAATTGGATTTTTAATAGCTGTCCGGTATGGAACCATCTTAAAACTAATTTAGATGGGGGATGGAATGTCTGAACTTTAAGAAAATGTTCTTAGAAAGTTAATTATGTTACCTGGTTAATCCAAAATGGCGTCCGAAACGAGAATTTTCGCTCATTCCTTTCTTTTTTTTTTAATTCTCGTTCCCTCGCGGCCACAGGGGAATTCTACAACGGCAAGCTCCCCGTGTGTCGGAGACACGCGGATATCACCCGGAGTACCCAAAGGGGAAGGTTCACGACCCCTAGAGTTTCACCCTGTTACAGTTTTTAACGTCGAATGGTCTAACCGACCGACCACCGATGTTGGGTCCTCTAAGGTCTTGGATTCCAAAAATAAAAAAATCTTAAAATATATAACGTCGTCCTAGATTCTCACTAGTTCTCGTCTAACGTTCCCATTTTGTCGCAGATGCGGGATACCGCATTCTTGTAACTTCAAAGTGAAAAAAAAACAGAACACTCGTAAGCGAAAGACTTTTCCCAAAGACGAAAGCATTTCGTTCTATGTAAAAAAAATGGGGATAGTTTTTATGACTTTACTCGGAGAAGCCAGACCAGCCCGCCGATATACGTGCGCGCCGACGCGTCGCCAAAAAGCCATAAAATTTTACCGTTAGGATTTCCTTCGAATTTTCATATCATTTATATTATTTTTAAAAATTTATTTTTAAATATCGTTAAGTAATAGAATAAATTTTTCCGATAAAACTAATATAAATTTTGTGTAATTTGGTCAAAATAGAAGCCAAGAAATAAAAAAATATACTTTTGTAAATTTTTAATTTTTAACATTAATAAGAAATAATTATGTAATGTAAGACATATTCGCGAATTTATTCTGACGCATATGCGTTAACTACGTTTCTTACATATATCTTTATAACATAAACTTTTAATCCACTCTTATTACGAGGGTGGGTCAATAAGTCCTTAGAAAATCCAACAGATGGCGCGACTAGTACTATAAGCGGTCCATTTTCA